>BCLH01000211.1:0-16414 GCA_001602315.1 Zoysia pacifica
AAGTATAATTTGATACATATCGATTATTTAAAAACTATAGTTTTTCGCATCCTGAGCTTTCCTTTCCAATAATAATGGAGTTTTTTTTTCTTAGGCTCACTTGAATGAAACTAGAAAAATCTTATTTGTTTCGAAAATAAGGTTGTGGCAAACATCTTACAAAAAAATCATGTTCTTTTGATGAGCCTTTTGTGATACTTCATTGTAGCAGCAATTTTTTAAACTTGATAAGATTGAGTAGAACCCACATTTTTTGCTTCACTGTAAAGAGTGTTTATATACAGTGAAGAAGCTAGAGCAAACATATTACACTGCAAGAAAATGAAACTTTGGTTACGAAGTTTCAATGACCAGGAAATTTGGTCACTACAAATTAACAAATACTAGTAATTAAGATTTAATTTTTAATTGCTATATAGTTTGAGTGCTAACATATACAATTGCTCATCACCATATACATATAGTGGCTAGATTTTTGTGATCAAAGTGCGATAGTTATTGATGACAAAAATAGTTATAGTGAATAATATTAAACATATAGTGATCAAATATTTTAATGACTAAAAAATATTTTTCATAGTGAGAGGCAGGACTTGCCGCCAAAGAGCTTGAGGGCGGGTGCGGGGCTTGCAGATGGGGACAGGGCGGGCTTGTCATCTCGGGGTGGAGCTCAAAGGTGGGCTGTTGGCATGGGTATAGCTGGCCAACGGGCCGAGCCAGGCCAGCACGGCACGGGTCCGATCGGGCTCGGGTCGACATAGAGACGGCTCGGCACGGCCCGTCTAGTTGATCTGGCTGGGCCGTGCCGACCTGCGGGCTGACTAGCCAGGCCCAAGCACGGCCCCGCACGGGTCGACCCAGAGCACAAAAAAAATAAATATTATTTTTCAAAAAATTATTGAAAATTAATTATATAATATTAAAAATAATAAATTTTAAACATTAATAGATCAAATTACATATATTTGTAATATAAAATTTTTGAAAATAGTAAACGGGCCGCGCAGGCCGGGTCGGGCCGTATGGGCTAAAAGGGATCAATATCGATGTGAGACCCCTTTTCAGAAAGGAGCGTCTATGTGCCACCTGTACCATTTCCTAGATCCGTAGCTGGTACGCACATTCAGAACAAAGTTGTATTTATTACACGTACTTTACTACATCGCATTATTCAACCTACGAGGTTTGACAAACAAGTCTAGAGTATAAGTATGAGTCGACACAGCGACTCAAAACAAACCACACACCTAAACTAAACACACACAAACCACAGGCAACTTGACGGCAGACGAGACATCTACTCTTCGTAATCAACGTCATCTTCATCGTCCTCGTCTTTTGAGCAAAAGAGCAAGAACAGAAGGGGTGAGTACAAGGGTACTCAGCAAGTCCCAGCAAGAAGTAGGTAAGAGGTTTCGCCGAAGCGAAGCAAAGAAAGCCTGAGGGTTAAGTCTTGCGGAAAGCAAGTTTTCATGCCGGCTTCCTAACAGAAGAGGATTTAAAGAAGAGAGAGAGAAGCATTTGCTATATTTTAGTAGGGTGAAACTAAAAAAGGTCTTCACTCCTTCCCACGGTTTCCAAGTTTTGTATTGGGCACTGGCACCTTCATGCTGGCCCTAGGCACACAGCCACACAATTCTAAAACACAGGTAGCTACACCCACTCACACATCAAGACAGTGTATAAAATATAATCGTAGGGCGCTCGAACGTTAGCATGTCAATACCGTGACAACGGCCTATCCGGAAGGATTTGTAATTCTACAGAGGTTGTACACTGTACCCACAGGTTACATTATCCTGATCAACAGAGTTGCGTAACGCCTATCCTACAACCACGTAGTTTTTCACAGATTCCACTCAAGGTGCAAATAGGGGCCATCTCTCGGGGTTTTCCAGGCCGTCGATGACACGTCAATACATTATCAGAGCCGGTTCATGGATATCCACCACATTCATATCTTTTCCTGGTCCCCCTCTATCCCAAGTATTACCAAACCAGGGGCTATATCTGTGGGCTTACGCTCCCATGACGCGGGCAATTACCGTCGAAGACCAGGCAGCGAGTTATCTCACGCCCTTCTCCTGTTCCCTTGTGTCTCATCTACTGACCCCCTAATGGTTCAATGTGGAAAGAATACGTAGAGTAAATAAGTCTTGCTCAAAATGTATAGGTTCTGTGGTTGCACGGGAATTATCAAGTCAAGGGCTAATGAACCGGTCCTTATATGGCAGGGATGGCGGTCTCATCCACGGTAGGTGGACCACAGTGAAGCCTACACACCTATCATCATCACCTCAGGTGAGCTTCACCCCACGGCCGGAAACATCCCCTCTTCACTTAGCACTAGTTATTCTAATCCCACCGCTTTTATTGATACTCACACCACCAAACTCTCTTAACTCATTTTGCAAATTAATGGTAAATGGTGTGTAGAGCACCGCAGATGGGGTACTAAGCAGTTCTAGTAACAAGGTAGTATCCGTTCCGTAAAATTAACTAAGAACGGAATTTCTATGGTTATCAAGGACACGTCGGTAATGGTTTCTAAAGGAAATATCTATATTTATACAGCAAGTTACTGACATAAATATAAATACCTAAGATCAAATAGGTATTAAACTACCCAATGTTTAACACATTCCAAAGTAGGCTAGCATCGCTGTCTATAGGCGCGGTAAATAAAACATGGGTTCAATTGGCTCAAGGTAGGTTAGGACTTGCCTTCAGTTGCTTCTTCGAAGTCTGCTTTAGGCTCGGGTTCTTTAGGCTCTTCGGGTTCCTCCTCGTACTCAGGTTCCTCTTCGGCTACAAACAATAGTTACAATAAGACTACCAAAGAAAAACTAAGAAAAGAAACAATCACCAAACAAGTTATGGAGTTTGAATAGGCTAGGATAGTAGGGCTCGTGATGTGGGTTCCAATGGTATATTGGTTGTGATGATCGGAGTTAGGATGTGGCGGCAAAGTTACCGGCAATGTGCTATGACGGACTATAGAAAAATCTGTCTGGACACGGGGTTCGGCCAGTGTCCATGCCCTCTGGGCACTCAGGTGTCCAAAATCGGGAATTTTCCCGTGGACCCATGGGTTGTGGTGAAAGTTCGGGGTTTTCGTGAATACGTGAACGCGTGGACATGTGTCCGTGTCTGTGACCGTGTTGCTAGGAGATTATCGCTGGTCTTCGTGGTCTGGGCCATGCCCATGTGCGAAGTGACGGACATAGGGAAAGGACTGTGTTCTCAGCTCTTGGACACGGGGCAAGGACCGTGTCCAACGAGTTCGAGGTCGAGCACGTTCAAACCAAGGTTTTCACTAACCGTGTAACTCTGTGACGTGTACAGCGTGATCTAGGGTCCATTGGTCAGGGACCTGGACCGTGGGCATGATCTAGCCGATGTGGAACGGCAGAACACGCATGGGGCATGCCGGCCGCGCTCCCAGCGTGCACGGGACACGCACCCAACTTGCCGACGCGTTCTCGGAGGCTCCACTATGATTCCTATGCCGAAAATTTGTGTTCTGGACTCCCTGTGATCTAACCTAACTGGTGGTGAGGTTGTGGTTTGGTGAAAACCGACATGGCGGTTGGAACGTGGCAGGGTAGAGCGCGTACCAGGCGCGCTCTAGACGCGTTCCAGTGTCTTTGGGCGCGCCGTGGCACGGCTGTGCGCACAGCACGTTCCCGGTGCTGCAGGGCAAGAGGCCGCGCAACATCTATCCCGACGGATTTCCTGCGACTAAACGAAGGTGGTGACGCACGAAGGTTCGCCGGCAAACCGCGGCACGGCGGTCGGCGACATGGGGCGGCGGCGCTCGGGCTAGGCTAGCGTGGGGAGGCTGGCTGCGGCCGTTTCAAGCTCTACGGCTTCCCTAGTGAGCTTCAGCTCAGCAAGGAGACGCTACACACGTGAGCAGTTGACAAATGAAGGCCGTACCGAGGCGAACTCCGGTGATGGCGGCGGCGGCCGGACTTTGGGGAAAATGGCAAAATTTGCAGTAACAGAGGGGCAATTCGGCGGTGAAGAGGGATTCTGACTCTCTCTGAGGTGTGCCAGAGTGCGGGTAACGCGCGGGCGTGACGGTGAGGACCTTTTATAGCCGGAACGAAGTCGGGCGGTGCAGCTCGGCGTGGAGCGATCAGGGCGTGGTGGAGCGGTGATTTTGGCGTGCTTGGGTGCTGCGTGTCCTCGTTGAGCTCCGTGGTGAAGATATGCGGCTGCCAGCGTGGTGCCTTGGCAGGTCGGCGGGTCGGCAGGGCGGCGCCCGGCCTTCAAGCGCATGACGACAAGGGCCGCCGCTTCCCCGGACATCAATGCCATCGCCTCTCTGTGCTGCGCAGTGGGGCTGGGTTAATGGCGACGCGCGACGACGTCGTGGCCTCCCTCGAGCGCAGAGTCATCGGCGAGGCTAGGTGGGGCGGGCCTGCCCGGCCAGCCAGCGCGCGCGGCGCGCGGTGCCTTGGGAGGAAGACGACAGGAGGAGCTGGGCTGGGCCGAGAAGGAAAGAGAAAAGGAGGGGGCCGGCCTGGAGTGGTTCGGCCCATTAGTCAAAATTCGAATTTTTCTTTCCCTCCTCAATTATTTTATTTATTATATATTTTTTTCTAATATTTTCTGGTTTAGGATTTTTGGGGTAAAGATTTCAAACTCCGAAAATCAAATTCGAGTGAAAAAAAAAAATCCAAACGCTTGACAAGCTCAAGTTTTATGTTCAAAAATTTTAAATTTTAATTAGCTATTTAATTTTTAGGAAAATTTAAAATGGAACTATACTAGGTTGACAAAAGAAAAAGAATTTTTTTTAAACTCCCCCTCTTTTACTTAATTTAAGGTTTGAGATGTGACAATCGAGCCTGATCGGGCCGGCCTAAATGGGTTGTCCCATGCCGGACCAACAGGCCTGCAGCCAGGCCTGGGCCCTGCCCGTGTCGAGCTTCAGGCAGGCACGGCCTGTCTTGCCAAAACAGTCGGACCTCAGTCTAACCCATTTAGCCCGGCCAGCTGTCCAGGTATAGGCATGGGTTGGAGGAAGGGTGGGCAGAGGACGGTCGAGGAAGGGAAGAGCCAGGACACCACTTATTCGTCTTTCTCACTTGCCTTTCTATATATGAAACGGACATCCAGCTAATAAAATTCAAGCCATAAGATGTAAAATTCAATCCATAAGATGGTTTCCCTTCCTCTTCGTTAGAAACTGGGTTTTTCTCTGCCAGTGTGTATGAAAATATTAATAATATTCATACAGTTGAATCTCCCGGGAAGGTGTGCCTTAAACATATCTCCTCAATTTATCCTCATATTCCTGCAGCGCGCAGCACGACGGAATCAACTTAGATTGATGATTTTTTTTCTTGCTTCCTTTCTGACTTGTAATAATGCTGACAAACTAACGCATTTCCCTGTTACAGTTAAATACAAAGTAAACGTATCTACACTGAGAGACTGAATTAGCAGACACGATAATTGTAGGGAAAATTGTACACCATGCTTGTGCCAGTTGCCCTGAGTCACACGGCCTGATTGAATTTTATCTGAAGAACACTATAATTTCAAGTATTTGTCTTCAAGACACCACAGAGAATATTTCGAGAATATTCCATAGCAAAATGACCACGCTGCCCTTGGTCTTCTAGTGGCTAGGTGATGCTCTGGGACTCCACAGCCTTGACGGGCGCGGACGGGCAAGCTTCTAGCCGAAGCTCGCTTCCAATCTCTTGTTGATGTGTGCGACCAGTGCTACTGCCATGCGTGCTCGTTTCAGTCAACTGAAGCCCCGTAAAAATAATGATCCTCGTAGAACAACAACAACAGGGGCAATGTTGTTATTTTATCATGGAATACTCTCGAAATATTCTCTGCGGTATTCTGGAGACAAATACTTGAAATTACAGTGTTCTGCAGACAAAATTCAATCGGGCAATGATTCAGACTATCTGTCACAAGTGTGGTGTCCTGTAGACAAATCTCACATAATTGTATCATGATTAAGTAAGGTGAAAATCACGGGATGGTTAAGTGAAACAACCATATACTTTTACCCTCTTGCAATTACTATATGCAAGCCGTACGCGTTTCTTAGCAGTGAAGAAATGAAAAAGCATGATGATGACATGAAGCTGATTCAACTGGCTGTCAAAGCATTGAGAAGACTTTTTCAAAAGATTTTACGAATAGAGGATGGAACACGGATAATAAAAGAAACAAAACTTATTTCCAGCATTTGCTTAATGCACACAACCTAGTTTTTATTACAAACTTTTCAACACACCAGAACAAACAAAAAATAAAAACAGAAAAGAAAGTAAGCCATCAACTAAAGAGGATCTAACTGGTAATTAAATTTGCATCAATGATTAGCATGTACTAACTTTATAGCCGCTATCTCTAGAACCATACTTACATTTCCAAATTTACTCTCAGCTCCTCAGGTTGTACAATGCCTAGGTCGTAGCCAATATGTACCCTTGAAAATAGCCTAGTTCTTCTATATTTTTCCTGGCCGCCATGCGTTGTGTTTTTGTGAGTGTGATCGTCTCGTTTTCCTGATTCCCTGGAGCTCCGCCTCAGCTTCGTTGTTCCTGTCTTAGCCGAGTCTTTGCTGGACCGACGCAACGGCCAATCTCTTCTACTCCCCGTGGTGGACTGGGTCTGACTGCTCCGGCGCCGCAAGCATTTGCGCCGGGGCCTCCCTCTTGATCCTCCTATTCTTGTTCAGCTACTCTATCTCATTAACCGGTAAAGCTGCTGGCTTCTTGCTACGCAGCAGTGTCTCCTGTGCTCGTAGCGCCATATGCGGTTGATGTGCAGTAGGATCAAAGTTAACAAAACCATTAAAATCGATCCGGTTTTTGGTAAAAAAAAAATCTCGTAAAGGACAATTGTGTTTTACCCCTACTTTAAAGCTCAATTACGATTTTATCCTCATTTTTTATTTTGTGATTTTACCTCTACTAGTTGGAAACGAATAATCTGTTTAACCCTACTTTTAACACTGTTAGCTTCAGTACCCAAAAAATAATTAAAAAAAAAAGAAATAGCAAATAAAATAGCAAATGATCATTGTATCCCTCACTTTGGTTCTCATCCATAACTTAATACGGTCATGAAAATTTATATAAATTATATTAGAATTTATCAAATATGTCAAAATAGTTCAAATATTAATAAAATACTATTAAATATTATATCAAAATATTATCCGTATTCATGCAACATAAGATAAATTTATAATCTCTAAAATATAGTTCAAATATTCCTCTACTGGCATGACCACTTGCATCGAACCCCTTTGACGTGACTGACTGCAGAGCATCGCCTCGTGGAGTTCCAACATCCAACTGCAGAGAAATAAAGCAGTGACATCTCTGCTCGTGGAAGGCCCATGATTGACCCTAGGAAAGAGGCCAGCGTTAGTATCTCAGTGCGTGGGACACCCTTCCGTTCGGACAGCTGCTCCATGGGACTCCGGATTATGTAGAAATGCGTACATTCTACATGTCTTGGTCTATTTGAAACCTGTTTCTAGTATTTGTTAATTCTCTCTTTGACCAATATTGTTTTATGAATTTAATTACTTTGATCAATGTGAGATTTATATTTTCAGAATTTTTGTAAAAAATAATTCTAGAATATATAACTTATGTATTAGTAAAGTTGATTAAATATATAAATCATTCAGTCAAAGCCACGGTCAACACTTTACCAGCCAACATTTCTCCCGTTGGATGGTGTTTTATTTTTGTGAGATGCATAGTGTCGAAATCACGTACCCCGGGTACCCAACAGATCGCATTCCACCGGGTGAAAGTCGGGGGTCGGGCGGCACGGATTTTGACCCCTCAGCGACGCCCCTACGGCGGCCATGTCTTGGCCGCGTAGGGGCGTGAAGACCCCGGCCTCCGGAGATCGACCTCCGGGATCGACTCTCAGTAGGTTGGTACCGCGTTATGGTACATTTACACTGGTGACCAGCCGCCATCCGTCCCGACGAGACAAGACGAGATTCACCACGGCGACACTCCAGCAGAAAGCTGCAACGGCTGCCAGACACGATGGGACAGCACTGTAGCCGGCGCGATGGCGCCGGACGAGCATCATTGTATCCGTCGCCGCGCACGACGCGACGGGTCATGACCACGCCTGGATGGAACGAAATGATGGCGACAACGACGAAAGGGCCCACCTGTCGGCGAGACGGCAGGATCGCGTAGGGCCCATTACCTGTAACCCCAGGGCCCCCTCTTATATAAAGGGAGGCCCGGGGAACGATAGAGACAACGGTCGAACACCACCACAAGCAACAGCCACAAACACACGAAAGACAAACTCGAGCTCCATCAGAACCCGGGGATCCTTGCACCTTTCTGAGCAAGCACCCCCATTCACCCACGTTCTGGGTCCTCCCGTGAAGAGAGGAGCCCGTCTTGTAACACAATCCTTGAGAAAATCTGTTTCCTGGACGTAGGGTATTACACCGTTCGGATGGCCCGAACCAGGTAAAAATCACCTTGAGTCTACCTCAGATTAGGCCATATCGAATCCGAAAGCATACCATCTCCCCACGATCGTATATTTACTGTGTCGGTGGCGTAAACGCCGACAGTTGGCGTGCCAGGAAGGGGGGCCATCTCTCTTTTGGTTTGCTCTCGTTTCGGCTTTTCGATGGCCCCATACTTCGTTGTAGGGGACATTTCGATCTCCCAACTCCGTTTTGGAGACTTCACGGTCGCTGTCTCTCCAGACGGTCGATCGTGGCAAGCCTCCGCTTTCGCCTCTGGGCAGGCTTTCTGTTTCAGGAGCCTGGACTTCGTCGCGGGCGAAGGCGGCGAGCTCTGCCTCCGGGCTCCGTGTGGAAAGCACCCTCGCTGGTGGCCCCGGAGCCACCTTATTTTGGGGCACGACCCGTCAAGGGAGTGCTTCACTCTCCACGCCTCGAAGGGCGCGGGACCGGCGACTCCACAGTGGACGCCGCCGGCAGGTGCCAACCTGTCTCTGCGCCCCACAGTGGACGCCGCCGGCTAAGCTTAGCCGCCCCAGGGATGCACCGATAGCCCCAAGCCTAGGGGCAAGGCTCCAGCCGGGCCCAGCGACACGGCACGAGCCCGAGGACGGTCCACCTACCAGCAGCTCGCAGCTGGGGGGCCACCGACCTTCGACACCCCGCTCGAGAACCTCGCGGCGGCAGCGTGCATCCTCAACGAGACCGCTGTCCCTGAGGATCCAGCGCTGAGGGAAGTGTACGACTGCGTACGCTTCTACCTCGGCAACGTGCTTCAACGACCAGAGGCGTCTCTCCGACCCCAGCAGTCAGAGACGAAAAGCAACCGCCGGTCCCAGGACCGGCGGAGCTCGGCGCGCGACAGCCCAGTCGAGGAACGACACCCTCGACACCATGCGGGGTCAGTCCTCCCCCGCCTCGGCCCCAACCTCGACGTTCGCGGCACCATCGACGCCAGGCGCCAGGCGAGGAGCGAGCTCCGCGACGAATCCTGCCGGAGACGCTTCAGCGACCTCTATTACCGACGCGGCTCCCTCGACTCCAAGAGCTCGAGCCCTGAGGGGGTCGGACCCAGAGCGTTCGAATCGCTCATCCGGCACGCGAAATTCCCGCAGAGATTTCGCGCCCCGACCACCATCGGCCGCTACAACGGGGAAACAAACCCCGTCCACTGGCTAGAGGATTACCGCCTCGCCTGCAGGACCGGAGGGGTGGACGACCTGTTCGCCATCCAGTACTTGCCGCTCTTCCTCACCGACTCAGCCCGAGGATGGCTCGAACACCTCCCCGAGGGCTACGTCCAAGACTGGAGCGACCTGCGCCGAATCTTCGTCGGTAACTTCCAAGGGACTTACACGCGTCCAGATAACTCCTGGGACCTCAAGAATTGCAAGCAGGGGCCCGGCGAGTCGCTCCGGGTATACATCCAGCGCTTTTTACGAAAGCGCAACAAGCTTCCCAGCGTCAGCGACGCCGACGTGATCAACGCCTTCACCTGCGGCACGACGTCCAAGGCGCTCGCCCACAAGTTGGGCCGGAGGAACCCTCGGACCGCCCGAGACCTCCTCGACATCGCCACAACCTTCGCCACTGAAGAAGAGGCCGTGCAGGCCAACTTCGACCGAGGTCGGGCGAAGGACGAAAGGTCGGGAAACGACCATCGGGGAGATCGACCCTCCGACCGGTCCACGAACCGCCGCAACGAGCGGGGTGGCAGCAGCTCGAGCCGCAAGGGCAAAGGTCGGCGCCACGATGACGACCTCGTGGCCGCCGCAGACCACCCGGCCTGACCCCCGACCAAGAAACCGGCTAACCACGACGGCCACTTCGACAAAATGCTCGACCGACCCTGCCCCAACCATTCTATGACGGTCCAGCACACCCTCCGGAATTGCCACCTGGCAAGGAGGTTCTTCAGGAGCGAGCCTCAGGCTGGCTTCTCGACAGCCAAGATCAACCCTCAGGCCAAGGGCGCCGAGGAAGACGAGGGAACGGCTTTCCTCAAGCCGGAGGACTGCCTCATGATCTTTGGTGGCCCTGCGGCCTACTGCGAATCTCACGGCCGTCAGAAGAGGACATGGCGCGAGGTCCACGCTATCAACCCCGCGGTCCCCCGTTACCTCAAGTGGTCCGAGGCCCCGATCATGTTCGATCGGGCCGACCACCCGGACCACGTTCCACAGCCCGAGCGTCTCCCGTTGGTGCTCGATCCCATCGTCGGCTCCGTGCGCCTGTCAAAGGTGTTCATGGACGGAGGGAGCGCCCTCAATATCCTCTATGCCGACGCCTTCCAGGCAATGAGGCTGATGGAGGCCGACCTCCGTCCAACCCATGCTCCATTTCATGGAGTCGTCCCTGAGGGCTACACGACGCCCCTCGGCCAGATCACACTCCCAGTCACATTCGGTGACCGGAGCAATTTTCGGACCGAGTCGCTCACCTTCAAGGTGGTGGGCTTCACCAGCGCCTACCACGCCATCCTGGGTCGGCCATGCTACGCGAAGTTCATGGCCGTCCCCAACTACGTCTACCTGAAGTTGAAGATGCCCGGGCCGAAGGGCGTCATCACGGTCTCCTCGCGCTTCCAACATGCCCTGGCTTGTGAGCAGGAGAGCTTCGAGCTAGCCGCCGCCGAATCGGGCCCGGCCCAGCTAGACGCAATTCGCAAACCTGAAGGGTCGGGCCCAGCGCCCCACTCCAAACCCAAGTCGTCAACATCCTTCAAACCCGCCGACGACTCCAAAGAGGTCGCTCTCGACCCCGCTGACCCCTCCAAGGAGGCCAGGGTTGGTACAGCGCTCTCCGACGAATAGGAAAGCGCGCTTGTCGACTTCCTCATCCGGAATCGGGACGTCTTCGCCTGGGCACCGTCGGACATGCCCGGCATCCCGAGAGAAGTCGCCGAGCACTCCCTCGGCATCATCGCGGGCTCTCGGCCCGTCAAGCAGCGACTCCGGCGCTTTGACGAGGAGAAGCGCCGAGCCATTGGGGGAGAATTGACGAAGCTCTTGGAGGCCAAGTTCATTCAAGAGGTCTACCACCCCGAGTGGTTAGCCAACCCCGTAATGGTGAGGAAGAAGACCGGGCAATGGAGGATGTGCGTCGACTACACGAGCCTCAACAAGGCTTGCCCAAAGGACTCCTTCCCTCTCCCGCGCATCAATCAGGTGGTGGACTCGACCGCCGGGTGCAAAACCTTGAGCTTCCTTGATGCCTACTCTGGGTATCACCAGATCTCTATGCGCGAGTCCGACCGGCCGGCCACGTCCTTCATCACGCCCTTCGGGTCCTTCTGCTACATCACCATGCCATTCGGGCTCAAGAACACGGGGGCTACGTACCAGCGTTGCATGCAGAAGTGCTTCCATGACCAGCTAGGTCGGAATTTGGAGGTCTACGTCGACGACATCGTGATCAAGACCCGTCAGACCTCCGACCTCATCCGAGACTTAGAGCAGATATTCGCCAACCTCCAGCGCTACCGGATCAAACTGAATCTCAAAAAATGCGTTTTCGGGGTCCCCTCGGGCAAGCTGCTCGGCTTCGTCATCTCCGAGCGGGGGATCGAAGCAAACCCTGAGAAGATCTCCGCGATCCTCAAACTCGGGCCAATCGGCAACATAAAGGGCGTCCAGAAGCTGACCGGATGCTTGGCGGCCCTTAGCCATTTCATCTCAAAACTCAGCGAGAAAGCGATGCCTTTCTATCGGCTGCTACGAAAAGCGGAGCGATTCACCTGGACCACCGAGGCCAAGGAAGCTTTCGATCAGCTCAAGACCCTGCTTTCATCGCCGCCGGTGCTCACGTCCCCGACCTTGAAGGTCGTCAGCACCGTCCTTGTCGTCGAGCGAAACGAGGAGGGTCGGGCTCTGACTGTTCAGCGGCCTGTCTACTTCGTCAGTGAGGTATTGGCCGACGCCAAGACTCGTTACACCCAGGTGGAGAAGCTGATCTACGCCGTCCTCGTCACGAGCCGCAAGCTGCGACACTACTTCACGAGCCATCCTGTCCACGTCGTCACCAGCTTCCCCCTCGGGAAAATCGTGGGTGGCAGGGACGCAGTCAGACGTCTCGCTACGTGGGCTATGGAACTCATGGGGCTCGACATCGCTTTTGTCCCTCGACAGGCCATCAAGTCCCAAGTCCTGGCCGACTTCGTCGCCGAATGGACCGAAGCTCAAGAGCCGTCAGCCTCCGACAGCTTCGAGTGCTGGACCATGTACTTCGACGGGTCCTGTATGCTCAAAGGCGCGGGGGCTGGGGTCGTTCTGATCTCCCCAAAGGGAGACAGGTTCCGATACGTGCTGTAGCTGCAGTTCCGAGCCTCCAACAATGCAGCCGAATATGAGGCGCTCCTCCACGGCCTACGAATGGCCACCACCTTTGGCGTGCAGCACCTCTACGTCAAAGGCGACTCTGAACTGGTCGTCAACCAAGTCATGAAGGCTGCCAGCTGCCGAGACCCGAAGATGCAAGCCTACTGCCAAGAAGTCCGCAAATTCGAGGACAAGTTTGATGGGCTCGAACTCCATCATGTTCTACGTCAGGACAACGAAGCTGCGGATGCCCTCGCGAAGATGGGCTCGGAACGACAGACGGTCCCCGACGGCGTTTTCCTCGAAGTGCTCACCAAGCCTTCCGTCAGAATCGCGGAGGAACCACTCGTTGAAGGTTCGGGCGACGAGCCGACCCTCGGACCAGGGGCAGAGATCATGGCAGTCGCCCTCGATTGGTCTCGCGACATCTTCGCTTACCTACAAGACGGCACTCTCCTGGCCGACCCCGATGGAGCTCGGAAGGTCATGCGGCAAGCCAAGGCATACGTCATCTCGGACGACGAGCTCTACAAGCGAAGCCTGAGTGGTATATTGCAGCGCTGCATCCCTCAGGAGCAGGGCATGCACCTGCTCGACGATATCCACTCAGGCATTTGCGGTCATCATGCCGAGCTCAGAACCCTCGTCGGCAAGGCCTTTCGACAAGGCTTCTACTGGCCGACGGCCGTGGCCGACGCCCAAAAGCTCGTTCGAGCTTGCCAGGGCTGCCAGTTCTTTGCCCGACAGATGCACGTGCCGGCACAAGAGCTCCAGACGATCCCGATCGCCTGGCCCTTCGCCGTCTGGGGGCTCGACATCCTCGGACCATTCAAGAGAGCACCCGGGGGTTTCACCCATCTCTTCGTCGTCGTCGACAAGTTCACCACATGGATTGAAGCTGAGCCGGTGCCCAACATCACCTCAACCCGAGCGGTCGGGTTTATCTGCAACATCATATGTCAGTTCGGAGTCCCGAACTCCATAATCACCAACAACGACGCGCAATTCACCGGTCGGCAATTTCGGGAATTCTGCGACGAATATCACATTCCCCTGGACTTCGCCTCCGTGGCGCACCCCAGGACGAATGGGCAGGTCAAACGGGCCAATGGGATGATAATCCAAGGCCTGAAGCCTCGAATTTACGACTCCGTCAGAAAGGCAACGGGACGATGAGTAAACGAACTCCCGTCAGTCCTCTGGGATCTGCGAACGACCCCCAACAAAACCACCGGGTTCACGCCATTCTTCATGACATTCGGGGCGGAAGCGATGCTACCGACCGACTTCGACTACGACTCTCCGCGAGTCCGAGCCTACGATGAGGAGAGATCGCAGGCCGCGTTGCAGGACAGCCTCGACCAGCTGCAAGAGGCGCGCGAGGTCGCTCTCCTGCGCTCCGCCAAGTACCAGCAAAGCCTACGGCGACTGCATGCTCGACGCGTCAAAGGTCGGGCGCTCAACGTCGGAGACATTGTGTTGAGAAGGGTGCAAACGAAGGCCAACTAGCACAAGTTGTCGCCCCCTTGGGAAGGACCCTTTGTAATCAAGCACGTCCTACGGCCCGGCGCCTACAAGTTGGCAACCGAGGACGGTCGGGAACTTGCGAACGCATGGAATATCGAGAACCTCCGACGGTTCTACACCTAATAAAAACAGCTAAGTTTTTGTGATCCTGCTCTCCTTTTTCGTTCTAGGGTGCGAGCCCTGGCCGACCCGGCCACCCCCCGCACCCGAGGGCTACTTACCTGCACCCTAGCCAGTGTCGAAACGACCGACCTCGTTTTTTGTTCGTTATTTATCGACTTTTTACGCCAGGGCGCCACTCCCCGTTAACCGTCTGTTCATCCTTTTTTGTTTCCTCGGGGTCGGATCCCCGACCCGCGCCAAACTCGCGGGTGACCCTCAAACGACACCACGCATTTTTCGTTCGAAGCTTTCCCATGACTAAGCTATCTACGAATCGGGAACTGATGACGCTCTATGGCTGTATCGGGTCCGGCAGCCGACCCTACGAGCTATATTCAGCCCATTCGTTTGATTGACGCCAGGGGGCGCGAAAAACAGACGCAGCATGCGAAGGAGGGTCGGAAATCCACATTCAAACTCCCTCTTCTCGAACAATATTGTTTGAATGATATTCTTTATTAACACAATGACACTTTACATATTTGACCTATACATAGGGAAACGGCCCGAATCGCTCGGGCAGGAAGTCCTCCGTCTTGAAGTCGACAACGGCCTTCGCCCCCGGCTCCAGCGTCTCCGCCGCGATCGCATCCAGCTGCTCGTCCGAGTAGCCCGACGCGAAGCCCTCGACGACCCTGCCGAGGTCCGCGTCCGGATAATGGGAGTGGACCAGGGCCAAGGCTGTCGAGGACCCGTCCTCCAGCGCCCTCATCACGACATTGGAGACGATCTCCGGGAGTGGCCACAGAGTGTGCGCGACGACCGCAGTCGGGACGGAGTCCGGCGCTCCGGAGTATAACCTCCCAATAAGGTTCAGACCCGCCGACCTCAGGGTCTGAACCTCGCCCGCCAATCCTGCACTTCGAAACGTTAGAAGGCCGGTGGTGACCAGAGCAATCAGGAAGGGACCAACCCTTACCATCCCGCTCCTTAACGGCGGCCTCCGCGGCCTGCCCAGCCCGATCGAGGCTCTTCCGCAGACGTTCATTTCGGATTTGGGCCGCTAAGAGCTCCTCGTGGACCTTGGCGGCCTCTTCGCGCGTTTGGCCAAGGTCCACCACTGCCTGCTCGACCTCGGACTGGAGCACCACACGCTCCGACTTCAGGAGGTCGACCTGCTCGAAGGCACGGTCGCGCTCATCCTTCGTCATGCGCAGCGTGAACTTCAGGGTCGAGCGGGCCCCCTCGGCATGTTGGTGGAGAAGCCCGAGCCGCCGCATCTCGGTCTCGTGCTCCGCCGCTTGGCAACGAAGACCTACAAAAGGATGAGTCAGAGTCCGACCCAAAGGTCGGAGAAAACCGCAACACCTTACCGGTGACCGTGAGGTTGGCCTGCTCAAGGGCCGCCGCGGTCCGAGTTGCCTGTGCCTTTGACGCCACCGCCTCGGCACGCGCCTTGTTCGCCTCCTCAAGGGCGACGCGAACCGACTCCCGCGCAGCAAGGAGCTGCGACTTCAAGTCAGCTGCAGCCTCCCCCGACTCGGCCCGCGCTTTCGCTAGCTCTTCCTTGAGGCCGTCGACCTCGGCTTGGGCGACGAACACGCGCGGCGGCCGGCCAAGGACCGCGTATAAGTTGTCCTACAAAAAGTTATCAGCCCAAGAATCGGAAAAATAGAAGCGAAAGAACCGGACTCGAGCCTACCCGGCACTCGACGAGGTAGTCTTCATCGTAGATGGCGCCGACCTCCTCAGCGACCCCCAACAGTTGGCGGAGGCCGGCAACCAGCCGCATGTTGAGGGCTCGGGCGCCTCCCACCCGATCCATCAGATAGCCGAAGCCATCGATCGCCCCCTCGAGTGGGAGGGGCCCTCGCCCGGGGACCTCCCAGGCGGCGGTCGGCGCCCCCGCATCGTGCGCCTCAACGGCGGCCTCGGCATCATCGCTCGGATCGGCGGAGCCCGACACTCC
>BCLH01000211.1:16826-59033 GCA_001602315.1 Zoysia pacifica
CTGCCCACAAAACAGTTAGCCAACGAGCGAGATGCGAAGACAAAGGAGCAAGAACCTTACCTCGCCGACCGACGCCGGATCCGGATGGTTGGACGGCACGGGGTTTGACCTTACCAGCTCTCCAAACGCCCTACCGAGCATAAGGACCGGGACCGATCTCGGTCCGACCTTAACCATCGGTACGATGCTTAGCCGATTCCCCGGATCGGCCCTAGGACCGAGTGTCGACCCGGCGGAGCGGTTCCGATACAATCAACCGCAAACAAAAGGTGGTCCGCATAACGATTCAGCCCACGACCGACCCTCTGGGTCGCTCGAAGGCTCGGGGGCTACGCCCTACGGGCGCGCTCGTGCGCACCTGTAGGAACATGACAAACTTTGGAAACGACCAACCCGACGCCGCCTCAACCAGAGACCTCGAATGGCATCAGGCTCGGGGGCTACTGTCGAGATCACGTACCTCGAGTACCCAACAGATCGCATTCCAACGGGCGAAAGTCAGGGGTCGAGAGGCACGGATTCCGACCCCTCAGCGACGCCCCTACGGCGGCCATGTCTTGGCCGCGTAGGGGCGTGAAGACCCCGGCCTCCGAAGATCGACCCCCGGGATCGATCCTCAGGAGGTAGGTACCGCGTTATGGTACATTTACTTTGGTGACCAGCTGCCATCCGTCCAGATGAGACAAAACGAGATTCACCACGGTGACACTCCAGCAGAAAGCTGCAACGGCTGCCAGACACGACGGGACAACACTGTAGCCGGCGCGATGGCGCCGGACGAGCATCATTGTACCCGTCGCCGCGCACGACGCGACGGGTCATGACCACACCTGGACGGAACGAAATGATAGCGACAACGACAGAAGGGCCCACCTGTCGGCGAGACGGCAGGATCGTGTAGGGCTCATTACCTGTAACCCTAGGGCCCTCTTCTATATAAAGGAAGGCTCGGGAAACGATAGAGACAACGGTCGAACACCACCACAAGCAACAGCCACAAACACACGGAAGACAAACTCGAGCTCCATCAGAACCCGAGGATCCTTGCACCTTTCTGAGCAAGCACCCCCATTCACCCACGTTCTGGGTCCTCCCACAAAGAGAGGAGCCCGTCTTGTAACACAATCCTTGAGATAATCCGTTCCCTGGACGTAGGGTATTACACTGTTCGGGTGGCCTGAACCAGGTAAAAATCCCCTTGAGTCTACCTCAAATTAGGCCATATCGAATTTGAAAGCATACCATCCCCCACGATCGTATATTTACTGTGTCGGTGGCGTGAACGCCAACACATAGTTGGTTGAAAAACAATCATTTGCCTCTCTGAACTGGGATGCAGAGCGCCACAGCTAAAGTATGTCAAGTTTATGTAATGAGGAACATTAAGGAACAGTAAATTAAAACTGTGATAGCTTTGGTCATCTACATTGATGGAATACTACTAGCTTAGACACGAAGCAAACTGCCTCGTCGTACCGTCCGGAGTTCTGTAGAGCATCTCGTCTGTCAGTCTGTGTGATGGAGTGACACAAAAGAGAGAAAAAAGCTATAAAAGCCTCGTCACTGCTTACTCTTACTCCAAGTATCTAAAAAGCCATCGAAAGGGCACTCTGTCTTTCCACCGAGTGGCTGGCTGGACGGGACCTGCCGGTGCCCTTCTCCTTTGTCAAATTTGTCCAGTAAATTGATATATTTATTTCATTGACTCACATACTAGTTAAAAATAACTCCTGGGTAGGAGCGGTAGAGGGGAGTTGTGAAAATACCTATGTGCTGTCTCTCTCTCCTCTCTCTCTCTCGGGGAGCAGCAGCCGACGTCTCCAATCCTCCTTGCAACCGTGCCTAGATTCATGCTTTACTCATCAATACTCCCCTAATCCGCCGCCGTTTAGAATCCGTCTGAAATTGCAACGATTCTGATAGACATTCAAGAGCTGTCTTTATAATTTTCTTCTTTCTCATTGGTCTTTCATTACCTTGACGATTCATTTCAGATCTAATAAGCACGTCATTACTTCTCATACATACCATACAATATATTTTTCTTTTCTTCTGTAATGGGTTAGATCTATACAAACAACAAGACTAGAAACTGCAATTAGTCTAGATGGTACTATGGCAATAAAAATCGTAAGAAAAAGCAAGCGGCTAACCCTCTCACCATAAAATAAATGCGTGTCAGCATACAATAGAAATTTAATGACGGTAATTTTTGATAATGTAGCTGATTGACGAGAAATATGTAGGGGCCTCTGCTTTTAGCTAGGTTCGCCCTAGGCCCCTAAAATTTCAGCCCTCCTCATCATGTAACTGCCAAGATGTTATACTTCAAAAGGAAGAGAGAAAGGGTACATCGATCATTTCACATCCCCCTCTCCCCTCCATCTGAACAGTATCCCATAGATAAACTTCCATTCTTTTTGTGGCTGATAAGTAATGGTGGCTGCTCCGAGCGGCAACATTGATGTCTAACCGTGCCTTTGCATTGGTGTCATCGGGGGCTAGCGCGATTGTATGGCACTTCCAAAGGCTTGTCGTGATGAGGTCAAACTGGTGGATTGGTGCAAGCTCACCTAGGCCGAAGAAGTGTTGCACTAGGTAAACACTACTATTATCATCAAGTAGCCATGGCATGAAGGTGACCACCACCTTATGAAATATTGGTGGCCAACGGGTCAGCTCGACACGACACGGCCCAAATACAATCGTGCTCGGCCAACTTATTAGGCTCGGCAAGACACCATTAACATGATGGATCATGTAGTGCTAGCCCATCTGCCTCATTTGCAACCAAATTATGTTAACATGGCATTGATGATCAAAATTGACATTAAAAAAAAGGAAGTTTTGGTATCCTAAATTGGAAGTTTCTATTTTAGCTGGTTTGCTATGACAAAATTGGCTAAGTAATTACCGGAGTCTCTGATACTTGGACAAAGTATTCGGGAGTACCCTCTCTGCGGTCAAGGTTCAGTCCATTGGAGGGTCCAGCCATTTGCCAGAAGGTTCAAACATGTTTTGCATATTACAAGTGTAATTGTTGAACATTTTGAGCAATTTTCATGGAATAAACAACGAAGTGCATATAAAGGAAAGGATATGAAGCCAAATTGTGACGTGGTCCTCATCAAGACGATCAAAACGGACATATGGATCACCTAAATCAAAGACCAGACGAAAAAGTTGTGATTCGAGAACCGGAAGTTTTGATTTTGTTAACCGAAAGTTCTAGTTTTTACTGATTTGCACATAAGGAAACCGAAAGTTCCGGTTTTGGGTTTTGAAAGTTACCACATCTCCATCAGATAATTCCATCCCCCTCAATATAAAAGAAGCTCCATAGATGATTGAAGGATGCCCAATCGAACATATTAATATTACTTTACATAATATTTTCCTTTCTACACTCTATTTCCCCTCTCAAACCTTAATTCTCTTCTTTTCTTTTTCTGGTGGCACGTGAAGAGAATCTAGCTGGCCTGCCGAGCCCAGATCACCCTTATATAGCTCTTCTTCATATTGGGTTCCTCTCTACTCTGAGCATCCAAGTGCTGCTGTAATCTAAAAAAAACTTTGGCGGTCTTCAACTACAACTTGTACCGCCAATGAACCTCAAAAAATAAACTAAGACTTAGCATTTTTTACATGCATTTTATTTTAAATAATGTAGTTCCACTTGTACTTGTAGAAATATGTATGCAAGTGAAAAATCAACTTTATAAAGTAAAAAAATAACTCTAAAAGTTGAAAGTAAATAAACAGAAGAATCCAATGGCGCTATGTGGCAAGGAGTCAACCACTGGAGATAGAACAAATATTCTGAAGAATCTCCCGAAGCTGGGCTCGGGAGGCCCAACTACCAGGTCGAGAGGATGGTACTCTCGATTATGTAGAAATGAAGAGATGTGTTGAGGTGTTTGAGAGTTACTAAAAGTATCTCTCTCCTCAATTAATTGCTCTAACAGAGTTGGATAATCTTAACATTTCAGTTTTGAAAATGAAGAGCAAAATAACAAACTTTAAAAAATAAAAGTAAAATCATAATTGAGCTCTAAAGTAGAGGTAGAAACACAATTGTCCCCATAATTTTATTGGATGAGCAGTTTTCGGTTCTAAAGTTTTTAAAAAAAATTTGAAAATATGAAAATCGGTTAAACGGATCAGATCTGTTTGATTTCAAAATTCAAAACTGAAAAAACTAATCAGTAAAACAGAAAACCAAGTGGTAAATAAGAAAACGAACGCGTGACTGACTGCAGAGCATCGCGTTCGTGGAGCTCCAAATGCAAAGAAATGAAGCAGTGATATCTCTGCTCATGGAAGGCACATGATTGACCCAAGGAAAGAGGGCCGTGTCATCTCAGTGCGTGGGGCACCCTTCGGAGGCGGACCGCTGCTACGTGGGACTCCGGATTATGTAGAAATGCATTCATTTTACATGTCTCGGTCTATTTTAAACTTATTTCTAGTATTTGTTAATTGTATCTTTGACCAATATTTTTTTAATAAATTTAATTACTTTTTGATCGATGTGAGATTCAAATTTTTAGATTTTTTGTGAAAACTAATTCTAGAATATAAAACTTACTCTATATATTGCTAAACTTGATTAAAATTTATATAAATCACTCATCAAAGCCATACTCAAACACTTCACCAGCAAACATTTCTCCTGTTGGATGGTATTTTTTCTAAGATACATAGTTGGTCGAAAAACAATCATTTGCCTATCTGAACTGGGATGCAGAGCGCCACTGCTAAAATAATAAAGTATGTCAAGTTTATGTAACGAGGAACACTAACGGCTCCTTTGAAACGGCGAAATTTCACAGAAATCTCACAGAAATTTTATAGAAATAAATTCAATTTTAAAAAAAATTGCAGAAAACACGAAAAATTCAAGAGACTGAAATCAAAACTGTGATATTTTGGTCATCTACATTAATGAAATACTAGCTTAGACACGAAGCAAACTGCCTCGTCGTAGATCGTCAGGAGTTCTGTAGAGCATCTCATCTGTCAGTCTGTGTGATGAAGTGACACCAGAGAGAAAAAAGCTTCAAAGCCTCGTCCCTGCTAGTCCTATGCACTACTAGTATCTGAAAAGCCATCGAAAGGGGCACTCTATGTCTTTCCACCAAGTGGCAGACCGGACGGGGCCTGCCGGGGCCCTTCTCTTCTTCTTCGTCAAATGTGTCCTGTAAATTGATCGCTGTTGACTTTTTAACATCAATTTTGATTTTTTTTTTATTTAAAAAATTTATTTTAATATGTAAAATTATTAGCCGTGATTTAAATTTTATCAATGATAAAACAAATAGTAAAAACAAATTTTTTGAACAAGATGAATAGTCAAAGTTCATATAAAAAGTCAAAGTCGGTGTCAATATTTTAAAATCGAAGGGAGTATTTGTTTAATGAAATCACATAGTTAAAAATAACTTTTAGGTAGGAGAAACAGAGGTGCGTTGTGAAAATAACTACTCTCTCCGTTTCAAAATATAAACATTTTTAAGTTAAGTCAAAGTCAAATTTTTATCACTTTGACCATTAATAATAATGTATAACTAATAATATTTTGTCATATAAAATTATATTTTTTAGATTTATCATGAAATAAGCTTTCATAAAAAAAATATATTTTTACATTAAAAATTATATAATTTTCTAGATATTATTAAGTAAAAGTTAAAAAAATTTGACATTATATAAACTTAAAAATATTTATATTTTAGAATAGAGATAGAATACGCTCTCTCTCTAGGAGCGGCAGCCGACGTGGCCCGTGCCAATTCTTAATCGTATAGAGATGCATATGGCCGACATGGGTTCCAATCCTCTTTGCTACGGTGCCTAGATTCTTGCTCCACTCTTCAATTCTCCCCTAATCTGCCGCAGTCTAGAATCCGTCTGAAAATGCAATGATTCTGATAGACATTCAAAAGTTGTCTTTACAATATTTTTTCTTTCTCATTGGTCTTTGTTAGCCGCAATGCAAATGGGGCTGCGTATTCTTGTGCTCAGTTTGCAATGCGACACAGGGAGTCTTATGTTTGGAGTATTCCTCCTCCCTTTCTTTGGAGTATTCCTCCTCCGTTTCTGTTGCAAAGTTTGCAGCCTGATTGTAATCATTATGATTAATAAAGATAGAGCTCTTGTTTCTCAAATAAAAAAGGATGCAGATAGAGGTGATAAAAGGGCTCGGCCCATGGATGATTTCACAAACTAAATTGAACTTTATTAAATTTTATTTTAAAAATAAATAGAAATTTAGCTTGATTTTAATTCGATATGACTCTATATCTTTCATTTTTTCTTCGTCCCGTTTTCATGCCTAGAAGCATATGGTTGCCGCTGCTGTGCGCCTTCTCCTCGCCAGTGGCTCTGCCCATGCACCCGGCCTCCCTTGCTATTCTCCAAACCCTCATGGAGTCCTAGACCAACATCGACTTGCTCTGCTAGCCGAAGGACGACCCGACCCCAATGCTTGGCGCACATACCTTGTGACCAGTCCAACAGTGTCGACAACCTTGATCTCGATCAATTCGACCTCGCCAGCATGCTCCTCACTTCCATCTTCAACCTCGTCACTCATAAAGACATCAGCCTCTTGGGAACCCCCTCCCCTGCCCACTCCCGTCCTCCTTAGAGCCAGCCCGGAGGAGACGGCAGGTAGGGTGGTCACCCAAGGCCCCTCGACATAATGTATGTACATATAGGCTATATAATTATTATAAGCCTCATTCTTTCACTACCTTGACAATTCATTTTAGATCTAATAAACACGCCATTACTTCTCATGCGTACCATACAATATATTTTTCTTTTCTTATGTAATGGGTTAGATCTGCTATATATACAAGCAACAAGACTAGAAACTGCACTTAGTCTAGACGGTACTATGGCAATAAAAAACATAAGAAAAGGCAAGCCGCTAGCCTAACCCTCTCACGATAACATAACTGCGTGTTAGCATACAATAGCAATTTAATGATGGTCACTTTTGATAATGTAGCTGATCGATAAAAAATATGTAGGGGCCTCTGCTTTTAGCTAAGTTCGCCCTAGGTCCTTAAAATTTCAGGACCAGCACTGTTCCTCCTCATCATGGAATTGCCGAGATGTTATCCTTGAAAAGGAAGAGAGAGAGGGGCACATCGGTCATTTCACATCCCCCTCTCCCCTCTATCTTGAACAGTATCCCATAGACAAATTTCCATTCTTTTTGTGGCTGATAAGTAATGGTGGCCGCTCCGAGCGATAACATTGATATTTAACATTGCCTCTTCGTTGGCGTCATCTAGCGCAATTGTGTGGCACTTCCAAAGGCTCGCCACAATGAGGTCAAACTGGTGGATTGGTGCAAGCTCACCCTAGGCCGAAGAAGTGGTGCACTAGGTAAACACTACTATTATCATCAAGTGTTCGTGGCATGAAGGTGACCACCACCTTATGAAATATTGGTGCCCAATGGGTCAGCTCGACACGACACGGCCCAAACACAATCATGCTCGGCCAATTTCTTAGGCTCGGCAAGACACAATTAAAGTGATAGGTCATGTTGTGCTAGCCCATGTGCCTCATTTGCAACCAAATTATGTTAACACAGCGTTGGTGACCAAAATTGACATTCAGGAAAAATCAGAATTTCTGGTATCCTAAATTGGAAGTTTCAGTTTTAACAGGCTCGCTATGGCAAAAATGGCTAAGTCCTTACCAGAGTCTTCGATACTTGGACGAAGTACGCAGGAGCACCCTCTCTGCAGCCAAGGTTCAGTCAATTGGAGGGTCCGGCCATTTGCCAGAATTACATGTGTAATTGTTGGGCATTTTGAGCAATTTTCATGGAATAAACAAAAAAGTGCCCATAAAGAGAAGAATATGAAGCTAATTTATGACATGATCCTCATCAAGACGATCAAAACGGACATATGGATCACCTAAATTGGAGACCGAACGAAAAAGTTATGATCCAGAGAAGATACTGTAAGGATCAAATACCGAGAAGGGGGTCGAATCGGTGAACTTATAGGACTAAATTCGCTATAGACTATGAGACTTAATCAAAACAAAAGAAATCTTATGCAATTCTAGTAGGCCAAGACCCCTAACAATGCTAGTGGAAAGTAAAAACAACAAGCAAGCACTAGCACGATAGCCACCAAGAGTAATCGCAAAACAACCTAGCAACTCCATTCAATAGAAAATGCGAAAAGTAAAGAGAGAGTAAGATAATGCTCAACGATTTTTCTCGAGGTCTCGAAAGCTAGACGCCTTCCTCTAATCTTTATTGAACCACTCCTGTCAGAGTAAAAAGAGAGTTGTTCCTAGAACGATTCTCATAAAGGTACGCTCCACTCCTGGAGTGAAGACACTGGCGGCCCAGCCATCATACACAATATCCAAGTGCTAGAGAGCCTCTAAGGCTCAGGCACTCACTCTTAGTGTCTCTTTCGAGCGAGAGACTCAAAATCGCGTACAAACTTGACATCGTCTTCCACAATCTCCTCAGAAGCTCGAACACCGACTCCTATCCAATATAGGCTGTCAAGACCAAGAGTAATAGGCAAAGATCACTCATCTCGAGCCCCACAAGCTCTAGACATGTATGAATACTCCATATTACTCTCTTACTAGTACCAAAGATCTCTAATCTTGTCTTGTGCTCTCTTGATGGTGTCCCTTTGTCTCTCACAAGATTCTTCTAGCAATTCAGACCTCAGGCATAGGCAAAACACCCCCTACACAGTTTAAATAGGCTCCGAGCCCAGAAACAACTGTTAGAATGTAATGTCATAAAGCTGTTTGCTTTATCCAATCACCTGACTGTCCAGTGACTGCTCCCATCAGACTGTCCATCTGAGAGCTTTGCCTTATCATCATGAGCTTTGCCTTATCATCATGAGCTGTAAAGACACTGTTCTCATCTGAGAGCTTTACAATGAAATTCTTCCACTTCCGGTAACGAGCTTGTGAATGAAACAACGAAGTATTAGCATCTCCATTACTAAGCCAACTGATTCTTGAACTGGTGCAGGCAATTGTTCTTTTAAAAGTTGCCAAGGCAAGAGAGTGTTTCTTGAGGCTTTTCCGCAACCATTCCTCCTCATCAGATAGCACCCTGTTGTCCTTTGCTATTTTCAGCTTATGCAGAACTTCTTTAGCAAGCTCGAGCTGTGAATTTACATGCCCTACTTGTTTCTGACTCCAACTTTGTAGCCGCCAAGTAAGTGATTGAAATTTTTTTGATAGCACCTCAAAGGAGCAAGGTGCAGACTGCACAGAAGTTCAGGCGCACTCAACCGCCTCCTGAAAACCTTCAAGCTTTGGCGAATAAGATTCAAAAATAAACCGACGCAATCCCGGCTTGTTATCCTGTAGCCCAAGCAACAGTGGGCAGTGATCAGAGTCCTGCGATGCTGCACTCTGAAGGAGAATTGGGGAAGAGGTGGTCCCAATCCGGTGAACACAGAACCCTATCAAGCTTTACCAAAGTAGGAGAATCTTGTTCATTTGACCAAGTGTATTTGTGTCCATGCATCGGAATTTTTTCAGGGCCAGATCATCAGTGAGCTTTCTGAATCTTCCCATCATAGCCCTGTCCAGATTGCCATTATTTTTATCCTCCTCTCTCACTTCTCCTCTTTTTCCAGTGGCACGTGAAGAGGATCTAGCTAGCCTACCGAGCCTAGATAACCCTTGATAGCCCTTGTTCATACGGGGTTCATCCCAAATTTGAGCATCCAGGTGCTGCTGTAATCCTGAAAAAACTGTTGGTGGTACTTAACTACCACTTATACCGCCAATAAACCTCAGAAAATAAATGAATACTTAGCATTTTTGCACGCATTTTATTTTAAATAATCTAGTTCCACTTGTACTTTGAGAAAATATGTATGCAGGTGAAAAATCAACTTTATAAAGTGAGAAAATAACCCAAAATGGTGAAAGTAAATAAATAGAAGAATCTGACAGTGCTATGTGGCAAGGAGTCAACCCATGGAGATAGAATGAATATTCTGAAGAATCTCTGGATGAACCCCACAGAAAACCCACCAGAAAGGGACCCACCCAAAGCTAGGCCCGGGAGGCCCAACTGCCGGGTTGGTCGACCAACCGGCCGTTGGCATCTTTTTCAGATGGCCTCCATGTGCTGGGTCTCCCGTGCTTTTTGAAGACTTGATGGTGGCTTGGCGCACGGTTTCTCGGCTAACCTTTGAAAGCTATAAATATGACTCTTCACCCTCCTCACTTAGAGACACACCGCATTTCAGATTTTCCACTCGTACTTCATTAAATCCCTATTGTCAGAGTGGCATTAGGATGGAGGAGTCTCTCCCTAGTTCCCATGTTATTGTGGAGGAGTTTGTGAGTATTCTTCTTATGCATTTTTTCCTTTTATGTTGACTTTGGTTACGAATAACGATATAGTTTCCTTTTATTATGTCTCCCGTAATATAGTCATATTTATATTTATGGGTAAGTTGTTCTTTTTTGATGTATTTGTCAATAGACTTAAGTATGATTATACTAAGTAGAGCCTACTTATTATATTAGTTGATGCATATTTAGGCATCTATGCCACGACATTGATTTAATGTACTTTTAAGTATGCCTTTATCCTAGCTTTGCTATTCGAAAGGGTTAAGGTATAGTTGGATGTGGACATGGTGTTCGGGTTAGTCACCTTCGTTGAATGCGGGTGTACCTCACGGTCTGTAGAGGTTGGCGGCAAATGTGACTGTCTTGTCCATCCATTGTAATCTTTTATGTTCAGGTGTGACGTATGTCCTATTAAAGATGGGGTACTTTGGCTTATTAAACTAAGTCAGAAAGCATCACCTCAGTAGTGCCTGGGTACCTCTAGAGTTTAAGTCTTAAACTATAGTTTGACTAGGTGATATATATACTTATGAAACTAAGAAGTACATAAAGAACTTGCCTTGTCCGTATAACTGCCATTAAAGTGTAGTTAGAATAGAGTAGAGTGGGAGTTCGATGTGTGTGTGGCCACTATTCTATTCATATATGCTTACCCTTATTTTAGACCTAGTTAATTCAATAAGAGTAGTCTTGCTTTGAATTAGTCATTAGAGTAAATTCTATCTTGAATACTGCCCATACCTTTCTTTGAGAAAAATACGATACCCAGAATACTCCTGAGTGAAATCCTACAATGATAATTCTGTGCGCTTTCGGAATCCATTCTGAACTTAGTATGATTTTACCATGATTACTACTTGTGTTATTCTCATGATGATGTAACAAATGTTAAAAAAGCACTGGAACTCTCAAGCATCTTTAGCTATTACTTGTAGTGTTCTGCCTTGTCTTGAGAAACTTGGGAGGCTCTGTTGTTGTTGTTGAGGTGCTAATCAAATTATCAGTACAACTACTCCAATTATTTCCAGGCGTCCAAGCCTCTTCCAGCTCGTTTTTCACTGCACTGTGCCTCTAATGGTATCGATTTGTGATCTCATCTACTACACAGTTATGTGCTTAGGGTTTTTAACGGGTTGAGTGTATTTTCCTGCCACACCATCGCAAATATTTTATTATACACTCATTTCCATTCTCAAATTAGTGTCGTCATGTAATGATTTTAGTTTATTTTTTAATTAGAGCTGTTTTCTAATAATACAACAATTTAAAATTGGAGTATTATTTTACTTACATTGAAGAAAACATCCTGCTCAAATGAAAGTGAACAAAAAATTACCCAAAAGACTAGCGATTCTTACAACTTACTCTAGTCAATTCGTTGCTGAAAAATGCTCTTTCAACACTTAGTTTCACTGCCATCAGGTCCCTTTTTCTTTGCGGATACAGCATGAGTACAGTGATGGGCTGTTGACAGCAGCCCACATGCCTAACCAGCAGCCTGTTTAATATTAATAGGGGCTCTGTCAGTTCTTAGCCCACTATGCCACCGTGTCTTCACTATAAATAGGAATATAAAACTTGGTACTATAAAAAATAAAGTTGAGGTTCAAACCAGTAACTTGAGATACTGAGGTGGGTCTACCATGTCAATGATTGAAGATCTGTTTTAATTGCTACCAAAACATGCCAAACAAAAAGTTCGGATCGCGTCAAAATTACGACACCACTAAATTACACTAGAAGAAGGGTCTTTGGTTTGCTACTAACTTTTGGTGTGGCATAGTTTGGCATCGATCCAAACAGGCTCTAACACCTAGAGATGTTAGGCTATTGGAATAGTAGTGGTTAAATATCGTATTTTTAGATGTTTATAAACATGCGGTGGCGTGCGAGCCTAGCATGCATATGACTAATCTTTGGCTCAAACACAATTCAGATAATGTTTTGTCATGCTTTAGACAGGCCAAAAATTGTGGGCCTCAGACTATATAGCCCAGCCCAAATTACGGGCCTCATGCCAGATCATATAGCCTAGCCTAAATGGTCATTCATCCTGATATGAATAGCACTTGTATTCATCAAAGGAGCAAAGGGCCATAATATATAGTTACAGGTGAGGAAAATATACATAGAACCCCTCGGCAAAAACAAAAATACAAAAAAACCTCTAATCTATACACATATCTCTAACCCCCCTCAAACTCATGGTGGATCAACAACATTGAGTTTGAAGAGGAAAAATCTATGCTGATGTCGAGTTTGTGCCTTCGTAAAGAAATCAGCCAACTGCAAAACTGAAGGCACATACCGAGGAGCAACAATCCCATCCTGAACCTTTCGCTGACTATAAGCAACTCTTTTTCTAAACTTACTGTAGGGAATTTGTTGTTGAAAATGCTCTTTTAACAGTTGTTCCCCACATCAGAATCGATCTAATTTTAAAAGCAAATCATAATCTTTATGTCTATTTTTTAAATTCAAATGTACTGTGTTGAATCTGGCCTTCCACAAAACAAGATATGTGAATTTAGTGTTGATCTTTTACAAGCTAACGACAATTGACAATTTCCAGATATTTTTTAATGTTTTATCAATTCAAATTAGTTTTATCCTGCAAAATCTTCGTCCATGTTGTTTTTCTCTCCTCTCCGTCTTTTCATACATTCATGGTTGGGGAGGTACCTAAAGAATTATTTCCATTCCGTAATATAAAAAATAACGCATCTCATCATTGATGAAGTATATGAAATAATAAATAAAAATATATAAGCATTTGACAGAAAATGAACATGCTTTTATTAAAGGTGCTAACACACATATCAGACCATTATTCATGTGTTGTTAATATATTGCCTGGAGAAAACAGAGTATTGTTCTTTGACTCATCTTGCATCCTCTAGCATGTCTTGGACAAATACAATCGATCACTGCAACAGGCCAATTCGTACATCTTGTGAGTAGACAAATAATATACATGAATATAGAAAAGAATGGGTGTGATTTGCCATAGAAAAAGAAGACTCGGTAAAACCATACCTTTGCTAAAAGAGGAGCATGGAAGCAATGATCAACCAAAAACACGGTATAACATTTGTGTTGGGGCTTCTTAATCCTCTTGATATCGGTATCCGGGTAACGTTGTTATTTTCAATATTTCTGAAAGCACATGACATTTTTCATGTGTTAGTGCAAGGCATTTCAACAATAACATTTATAAATGATAACATTGCGATGCAGAAGAAGTACTAGGGTAAATTTGAACCAATCTACTCACAGTTCGAACAAGGTCCCTGCACTGACAAGAGAGAGGATTTCCCTTGGCACTGTTCCAGTTAGCATATTCCCATTCAATCGCCTGCAGAGAATATCCAATAGTTAAAATGGTACTAATTTTTAAAAAAGCAAACTGAATATCACCAGCAAGAAACGGTCAATTTCACTTCAACATCTCAGAATTCTGTCATTGACACTTGTGGAAAGAAAACAATGTAGTAGCGTAGTTGTAGCAGTGTAGTGTGCTTGTGGCCGTTTTCTAGTTGTATACTTGTATTATCACTATATCAGTGTATTAAGGAGAATAACATACAGATGCTGCAATTTGCTGATGCTACCCAGAGAGGCAGGAATAGATCCACTCAGCGCATTGTTCTGAAGCTCCAAGTCAACAAGGTTGGTGAGATTGCCCAAAGATGAGGGTATGGCTCCCGTCAGATTGTTTCCGTCTAACCTCCTGCAGAACAACACATTTCATACATTCATGTTTCTGCAATTTATAAACGATAATCAAATTTCATGATCAGTTTTATGCATCTGATATGTGTAAAAGTTCTGACAAATGGTATGCATATTTTTCAGTGTGCTGATGGCGCCAAGTGAACCCGGTATTGTGCCAGAGAACTGGTTATCATGAAGATCCAGGCCAACAAGATTACTCAAGTTACCCAGGGTTGTTGGTATTAGCCCATTCAGGCTATTATTGAAGACATTCCTGCAACATTAGCAAATTAGCAGATAAAATTTTCCATTCTGAGTTTAGGTGATGAGATCTGTAGTGTCTTTTTCTATTTCTTACAGGCATTGAAGCTTCTTCAGATCTCCAAGCTCCGGAACCAGCGGGCCTGAAATACCAACGTTCTCCAAATCCCTTCAAAAGAAGCAAGATATGTATAAATATGTTCAGTAAGTTATCCCTCCATATATAATAGATACTAGACAAATGAAGAAAAATGGCGACTCATAACGCCCCATCACATGAAAAATACCAGGAGTTTAGGATCTTTATTACTTTACTTTTTAAAATAATGGCAATGAATGGTTCTACAGTCCTAAAAGGAGAAATATGCATATATCATAATAATAAGGAATGAATAGACTGGCATACAAGCGGATCACATAGTTTTCACGGTCGCATGTGACATAACCCCAAAGACAGGGATTGTCAAGGGTTGGATCCCAGCTCTCCAGTGCATCAAGCGGCCGCTGCCATGCTGTTCTTTGTGCATACAGTATGTCACCTTCAAGTCTCAACATGGAAAGTTAGGATGCATGCTTTAAATTGAAGCCCATTTTTAATCAACACATAGGATGAACATGCGTACCTTCATTGTTGCAGTTTGCAGGCATTGCAAGAGCAATAAGGCCAATCATCAGGAAGGCTGCTGCTGCAAACTGAGACGTCATTGTCATGGTCAACAGAGCTGATAGATTCTTTATGCCTGAATTAGGGGGCGTTAGGCCTTTATATATAGGTTCAAGGCAAAGAACTGCTACTGAAAAGGATTCTGCGAAATTTTTGTCAAGACTAAGTTTTTGGATACAATTGATTCCGTAACCGTATTCCTCAAATAAAACCCAGAGCTGAAGAATAATTACCGAAGAAGGCTTATTATTCTGACCAGATAAGCGACAGATACTGTAAAAAAATAGGTCTTCCTTTAAAAACAGATATAGATGTACGCCAAGAAATATTTATTGTCAGCCTAGTTAATTATTCTGAAAGTAAGCTTGTTTTCGAGCCACTAATAGACGCCACATCAAGCGAATGGTGAATGGAAAACTTCAATTGAGTTCCAGAAGGAGCAGCAATTTCTCATTTTATATTGCAATTAATAATTTAGGATCTTGCCAATTTTAAATGAAGTATGCCATACCTGGGGGGTGGGCGGTGAGTGCCGCGTCACCCCAATTCCTTCCATAGAAAAAAATCTTAGCAAGAATCTATTAGATTTATTAGCATATTCTCTGGTAACTTAGCACTAGCATAGTAAGGAAGAATTGAATAGGGAAAATGTTGGTATTCTGTAGCAGTCTAGTAGACTATCAATGGCGAATAGCTGTTTCCCTTTTTAAAATGTGAACCGAAATTTCAAATATGTCAATTTTGTGCAACTTTCAAAAGGGTCACTCTACACTCTCAATTTTTTATCTGTGGTCAAATTTCATGCCTTGTACCAGCTATAAGTTCACACTGTGGCGTGTTTGCCCAATCTTGCTAAGGTTCTGAAGTGCAATATGTTGCGATAGAGTCAAATAAAAATAATTTATAAAAATATTAAAGTTCCTGCGCTTATAAGTCATTTATACATTCTTCAATAAGTAGGACTGAGTTTTGCTAGAACCCTCTTGCACATTTCAGTGCTAGAACCCATCTTTCATATTTCTGGGCAGCCGATAGTTCTTCACATTTCACATGAAGAAGGTGGGAATGACTTATAAACTCAGTTCGTTTTGCCAGAACAACATGTTTTAGTTTTATATACTCCCTCCGTCCCTTTTCATAAGTTGTTTTGGGTTCAGGCACGAAAATTAAGAAAAGTGAAAAATGTGGAATGTTCTAAAAACGAGGATGAGAGATAGAGTGGAGATATATTGGGAATAGAAAAAGTTGTCCCCTATGTGAGAATGACTTATAATCTGAGAAATTTTGAGGAGTTCAAAGTGACTTATAATTTGAGACGGAGGGAGTACATAACTTGCCTGTTACTGGTGGCTGATTGAAGAATGTAGAAATGACTTTGCTGACCCAGGAAGCTGTCCTCCATAAAATTAAGTCATTTTTATTTGCTAGAACTGTTCTGGCATTGACAAAATGAATGTGTATCTCGTTTAAATGTTAAATAGATCATTCTGAATAATGGATGTATCAACTTTCAAAAGATAGGAAAAGTTAAGAATTCATGCACTTTCATATTCGATTTCTCTATAGCCATAAAAGAGTATGATCTTCGACAAATTGTCAAGACGACATGCTTCTTTCAGTCGATTGGCTCCAAGACGTCAATGCTTTTTTTTCTTGAATGTGTCATCATTTCATTAAGAAAAGAGGAAAAGATACAAGAGAGGGGTTATTGGCTTATCCCCCCCCCCCCCACGCCATTCCAGATGGGCCACCCCCCAAAAACACTAAAGAACATCACCGTGCTAAAGGTGCAGCAGGTAGCAGCCATAGAAGCAGCTCTTGCAGCCGCGAAGCACATGTAGGCCTTGACAATTTGAAGAAGGTTTTGATGAGCGATATGCAATACATGATCCAAGAAAACTTGTTTAAGTCTTAAAATGCTAGTATTGCATCGTCTTTTCATGTTGCACATGTAGGCTCTACCACTAGTGCATCGGCGCCGACTACCTTTAGTGTAGAACAACCCTCGTATGGCATGCCGTTGAACTCGTTTAGTAGGCAAACTAGTTTTTCGTCGCATGTACAAATGAACGCTTTGGTAGTGTCTCCCGCTAGCGTAGAGCCAATCACTAGCATCTCTAATCCGCCCACAAGCCGATTGAATGAGTTGGCTTATTTTGTTCCTCCTTACCGTACCATCGCATATAGCACACCACCTATCCCACCAAGCAGTTCGGGTATCCTTTATGGCCCAGTTCTCAATGAACTATTTAGTGCCATGAAAACAAGTGTGCACCCTCCACCATCTAGTACTTTCGCTAGGCCACCCATTGTCAATATAGAGGAGTGTATGGCGCGCATTAAAGAGGACTTGAACAAACAATTTCGCGAAATGCTAGGGGTAGACCTCAAGGGAAGAGACCAGATTTACCAAAAACCGTACCCCGCATATTTTGATTCGATCCCTTATCCTATTGGATGGCACGTGCCCGACTTCGTCAAATAATGGCGAAAATAGTAAAACTACTTGAGAACACGTTAGCTAATATGTGGCGCAATTAAGAGTAGCGGGTTTTAGCGAAGCTTTGAAAGTACGCTTGTTTTCTTTGTCGCTAACCAGAACTGCTTTCTCGTGGTTTTTCTCATTGTCCTCAGGCTCTATTTACACATGGGAGTCTTTAGAGCGTCATGATCACTTTTATTCCGGGGACAACGTTTTGAAGTTGTCACATTTGACATCGGTTCGGCAAGGAAAAGATGAACCCGTCGTTGATTATCTTTGGCGGTTTAGAGATGTTAAGAACCGATGCTTTAATTTAAAAATTTTAAAAAAGATTTAGTCGACCTAGCTTTTAATGGTTTGCGGTCACATCTTAGAGAAAATTTGGAGGGGTACAATTTTCTTACACTCACCTCCAACAAAGGGATTCGACTCAAGAAAGCTGAAGCAAAGAAATAAAACATGAATACAAGAGCCGCCACACCGTGCACATCGTAAAATGTGATTCAGATTGTTCCGATGATGATTCCAATGATATTCTAGCTGCCGAGTTTGTTTGGCCCTCTAAGACCAAATCATTCGCTTGTGATTCACTCAAACCGTTTCATAAGAACCGGAAAGACGATGTGAACTACACCTTTCATGTAGCTAAGTTTGATAAAATATTTGATGAGCTACACAAAGGTGGGTACAATAAGATTGCGTATACTTTACCTCTGGCAGATGAGATTAAGCTTAGAGCATGTTGTAAATGGCATAATTCTTATTCTCATGCTACTAATGATTGCAATATTTTCTATCGACATGTCCAATCAGCTCTAAATGAGGGATGATTGAGTCTTAAGAAGATGCAGATCGACAAGCACCTTTTCCCCGTCAACACTCTCGAGCTCAACCCCAAGGTGTTGATTCGGCCTCATCAAGCCGATACAACCAAGAGAAAGAACGTGGTCATTGGGGATGAGATGCCTATTTATCAGAGTGAGAAAGGAGCCTCTAGAAAAGTAGTGTTCGAAAAGTCCTCCGATGGTCGAGAGTCTCTTAAAGTCACCATTCAAGGCTCGAGACCTGGGGGAAAATCTCCACAGCCCAAGATGATAAAGCCGAAGAATCTGGAGGTAGGCAAGTGGAAGATAAACCAAGGCAAAGCCACGGATCAGAAGATAGAGCCCAAAAGTGCCTTCGACCGGCTCATGGCTGAGTACAAGAATCAAAAGACCGATTTAAATAATCGGTCTATGAAGCAACCAAGATCACCACCAAGGGGGCAGCCCACCTAGGAAGGAGATTAGGCCAACCGTGAATGTGCACGGGCCTCCTCCTCCTTTTTCTCCACATGGGTTCAGAGTGCCACCACCGTAGTTCCATCCTATGCCTTGCCCACCTTTCTCGGTGTGGCATCCATACATGGGACCATGGATGCCCGTGCCACCGATGCCTATGCCGTCGATGCCCGTTCCACCGATGCCATACACGTCATTTCATCTGGGGTGGAACAGACCGAGAGAAGATGTCTTCACAAAGCTATCTAACCCTACTCCAGATCGGATGGATTCTAGACAGATCAAAGATCAAGGAGGGAGCTCCACCACCGCGCCTAAATAAGAGTGGCGCTCGAAGCAAGGTAACAAACCTGCTACTTCCACTTTTGTCCACTAAGAGAGTGCATCCGGGGATGTAGTGAAAATTGGCACAACCGATGTCAAAATCGGGGGAGTCTTCACGGGATCGGTCACTTTGGATGATCCAGTTGAAAAGGCCTCCCATGATCATGAAGTTAGCAGTAGCAAGAGCTGCTCTAAGTACACAAAACTGAGGTGGTGTCCGCCTGGCTTGACCCACACTTAGAAGAGGAAGCTCCAAAGGCTGCGCTTCTAAAAGATGCGAGAGGAAGAGGCGGAGAAGAAGAGTGACGAGGTCTTCAACGAGATCAAGCCGATGGTCCCTCAAGGTAAAAAATAGAGGGTTAAGGAGCCCGAGGCTCCTACTCCATCGGTGGCGGAGGAAGAGGAGGCTACTCCGAAACAACTTGGTTTGGCCGACGCCGTCTTGGGAGAGAACTTTATAGCGCCTTCTCCCACGAGAGATGTCGACATGACCGAGTTCGACGATGACGACCTCTTGGACTACGAGTCTACACTGCCTCGGGAAGATAAGGACATCAACACTATTTGCTTGTCTCTTTCCGATTACACTTTGATAGAGGAAGAAGAGGTCATGGCACAATTCGACTTTGGGCCGAAAAGTGCTATCTTTGAGAAGTCTGAGGAATCGGAGAACCATTTGAAGCCTCTCTCTGTGAGTGGTCATATCAATGGCACACCGATTTCTCGTATGCTTGTAGATGGCAGTGTGATTATTAATCTAATGCTATATTCTTTGTTTAAGAAGCTAGATAAGGCCGATGACGAGTCATCCGGACCAACATGACTTGGAACGGTGTGGGAGGAGGAGACCCTACTGAGGCTAAGGGGGTTTGTTGACACTCAAAAATTAGGGCCACCGGATTGTCTGGCAAGTTGCCAGAGTGTCCGGCAAGCCCTCTCGGATTGGGGCACTTCGCCCACTGGAGTATCCGGTATAGTATCAGAGTGTCCGGTGAGCCCTCTTGGGTTGGGACACTTCGTCCACCGAAGTGTCCGGCTGTAACCTTTCAAAAAGGAGAATGTTCAAAAATTTTGGAAACAAAAGTTATGAAGTCGTGGAACCAAACATTTTGGAGTGAAAGTACTCTATGGTTGGCCAAATCCTTTAGACTAAGACTCCAACCCAATACTCTGCATTCTTAACGAGTATCGATCTTCCAAATCCTGTAGTTTCAAATCCCGTGCAAACTTCAACAGGATTCTAAAACACAAGTTGTTCATCTATCTCTGTTCTACCGATCTGTAAAGTTTCACATTGAAAGGAGTTCTGGAGATAATTCTTGCAAAGCTTCGAATTTGGTTACTTGGTCTGCCTTCAGCAGATTTTTCGAAGTCCTCTTATCGGATAACCAATTTCGAAATCCAATATCTTTCAATTCCTAAGGAAACTGCCTGTGCATGTCAGTAGGATGGTAGAAGACATGTAAAGAACATCTCTACCAAGTTTCATTCACATCGGAGCTCGGGAGATATTTCTTTAAGACCTCCAAAGTTGGATAATTGATCTGCCTTTCAGCGGATTTTCAAGTTTCCTTACCATTTAACCGTTTTCGAATTTCAATATCTTTTATCCTACTTTGCAATAACCTGTGCATGTTGGTTATCTTCTAGACCACATGTTGAAGAACGGTTCTACCAAATTTCAACAATTTTCGAGATTGTTTGCTTGTTCTTTCTTTGTGCACAAAATACCTAAGTAATATGTGTGCTGGACCATTTCCTGTCAAGCGGGACCCAGTCAGCGCCTTCTTCCTCCTCCACCAACCAGCCCGCGCCAGCGTGCGCCCGCGCGGCGTGCATGCAGGCCGGCCATGCGCCCTCGCCCCTGACTCATGTCCAAGACACCCCCACCCCCCAGCCGGCCCTCCTCCATCTCCCTCCCCTCATTTTCATCCATTCCAGAGGAGGAGCTCCATTGCCGCCCCCACGGTCGAGCTCAGCGCCCCGTCTCCACGACACGTTCTGAGCTCCCAAAACAGTACAGATCGCGGCCTCTCTAGGTCCTCTTGCAAACTCCCAAGCTTCCTTGGTGATTCCGCATCGGTTTGTCCTTGGATTTTGAAGATTTTGCCCCAACTCGCAGTTTTAGGCCAGCCGCCGTTCTCTGGCGAAATCCGGCAACTCTGGTGAGCCTCGCCTCGTTTCCTTCTCGCTCTGAGCTTCTCCGTGACCTACAAGTCCTTGAGAGTCTTCAATCGAGTTTTCGTGGCCGGATTCGCAGGGATTTCAAAGCTTCAACGACCGCTTGCCGCTTGAGCCATGACCTCGCCATGGACGCCCCCTCTCCGCTCCTCCTCCACGACGACAACCTCCGTGCCGGTGTTCTCACAGCTCCGGTGAAGCTCTAGGGTCCCTCCTCCTCGCTCCTCGTTGACCACTTTCTCCGGGAGCCACCGCCGAACCTCGCAGTCCACCGTTGCTCATCGCCGGCCGCATCCTGGTGAGCAAATCAGGCCGTTGAACCCTCTTCCGAGCTCCCCGCGCCGCGGCAACCCTCTTGGCCCTGGATCTCGCCGCTGGCAGCCTACTCCAACGAGGCGCGCGGGCGTTCTGGCCGCCCAGCGTGCGCCCAGCGCGGGCCTCCGTGGTCACCCCTCGTGGGCCATTTTGTTCCGTGGGCCGGCCTTGTGCAGCCCAGGTTTGGGCCAAGCCAAGCGGCCTACCCCGCACTGGCCTTGCCATGTTGGGCTTGTGCTTCGCGGCCCAAGGCCAAGTCCAGCGGTCCATTCTCTGTTATCATTTTATTCTCGTGATAATATTTAATAATTAATCAAAAAATAGTTTAAATTCCAAAAATCGCAGAAAGTTCATTCTAGCTCCAAAAATTATAAATAATATACCGTTGGAATACTCTCGTCATGTAGAATATTTTAGATATATGAAAGTTGCATTTTATGCATTGGATATATTTCTATTAATTAAATAATGTGCATTATACATACATGCATATCATCATTTTTTATGCATTATTAAAATGTAAAAATTTTATATTTAGCTTCTACTAATTAACTTATGTCATCCTAGAATTAATTAAAATTTATGTGCCTGTAGAATATTTATAAATTATTATTTACTATTAGTTAGAGATTAATTCATTATAAATTCATAGTTTAATAATAAATTGTATAACTTGTTCAGAAATTAGTTTATAGTCTTATTAATATTATGAGCCACTAGAATTGTATTTTATACCTTCGAGAATTATATTAAGGAAATTTAGAAGTAATTTCCCTATTATGAACTATTTAGTAGAGTATAGAAAATTCATTCTAGGTAAAAATCAGAACCTTGCCATATACTTACAGAGAGCATGTTAGTTTAATAAACTCATTTCGCATAAAAGCATTTGCATACCGCTCTTGTCATACGCCTTCATGAGCATATCATTGCATGACCTTAGCATTTTAGTAGTTGCATAGCTAATCAAGTTCGCATATCATTTCATGCATATCATTTCCCCCAAAGAGTCATGAATTTTATCTTTCATGATTTGCTTTGTGTCATCATGGAGGTTTACATAGATGATGTGATGATCAAATCAACTGCTTTGGATTCTCATTTGACCCATTTGCAACTCGCTTTAGACCAAAGCATTGTTTCGGTTTGAAAATGAATCCGCTGAAATGTGCTTTTGGTGTATCGGCCGAGAAGTTTCTAGCGTTCATAATTCATGAAAAGGGCATAGAGGTAGATCCTAAGAAGATAAAAGCAATTAAAAACGTGTAAGCACCTACATGTAAGAGAGAGTTGCAAAGCTTCTTAAGAAAAGTGAATTATTTGAGGGCGATTCATATCTAATTTGTCGGAAAAGATTAATGCATTTACTCCTATTCTTTGACTAAAGAATGAAGTCGAATTCACTTGAGGAGCAAAACAGCAAAAAGCTTTTAAGAGGATCACAGAGTACTTGTCTTCGCCGTCGGTTCTTTGGGTGCCTAAGGGAGGAGTCCCTTTCTGTCTTTACATAGCGGTGGAAGATGATGTAGTTGGTGTTGTTTTACCACAAGAAACTGAAAGAAAGGAGTATGTGATCACTTATATGAGCCGACAGTTGGTGGATGCGGAAATAAAGTACATTCTCATCGAAAAACTATGCTTTTCTTTGTGTCATGCTTGCACCAAATTGAGATATTATTTGTTATCTAGCACTTGTGTGGTTGCTTGTCAAACTGATATTATCAAACATATGTTGCATAGGCCGATTTCTAATGGTAGCCTTGGTAAATGGACGATCATCTCTGAGACTATCCTCCTCCGACGGAGTTCCTCCCGAGTTAGAATTATCTAGGTGCTATCCAAACCCGATGTTAAAAGAAACGTCAACATTTTCACACACATATATGCGAGCGGTGTGTTGGTCCGAACTCGATTTCGCGGTCAACGCTAAGTAATCTACGATGCTCAATGTAATTACCTGGCTGCCCGTTCACTAAAACCTGAGTACATGATGTTGAGAGCAGTAGACGTAACACCGCCGCCTTGGAAACCCCAGGTGCTGCAATACCTCCAGGACAAAGGACCAAGAAATGGAGTCGAATGCTTTTGATATATCCAATTTCAGCAAGACGTCAATGTTCATCCATATGAATAAAAAACAGAAGTAAATGAATTTCTACAGAAAGGCAGTTCCTTTACTCGATGCTCATCCACATTAATAAAAAAAACAGAAGAAAATGAATTTCCACAGAAAGGCACTTCCTTTACTCGATTGGCTTAGAAGAAAACTTTTGCATCACAAATAACCGTTGTCTAGTGCACAAAATAGAACAAAATGATTTTCCACAGCTTCCAACAACATGTGATTCAGCTGGTCAAATTGTTTGAATGAAGAAATTATTTTTGTTTTTAGTTGTTCACAACCAATGGCACTTCCCTGCTGTTTTTAAGGAAAGTAAAAATGACGTAATCCATGACTGCTGGAAATCCAAGCAAATGTCTTCATTCCTATAACGCAAATTCTACCGTAGACCTAAATGAACGTGAGCCATCCATTTACACGGATCTCGAGAAAAAAATAGTTTTTTAGCACCAAAATAATTAATAATTATTTTAATATTTAAATTAGAAGGGAATCAACAAGTTATAAAAAGTTGCATGTGTTATATATTAGGTAAGTGACTATTTTGAAAATAAACTCCATCATCAGAAAAGAAATTGCTTCATGAAGGAAATTTCGCTAGAGACATCGCATGAATTTTTTTTTCTTCCAAAATTCGACGGTTCTTTCACCTCTAGGAGGTAAAAGAAGAGAAGATGATCTACCTTAACGGAACTCTCTTATAAACAGTGGAAATGTATTACTTCTTAAGTGACTGGTTCCTAGTTCAGAAAAGTTCACAGTAATAAAGGGAGAAATCTCGGAAGCTAATATACCCTCAACAAAGATAGAGCCACACGAATATGTACTTCTCTCCTCTTGAATTAGCACCTCAACTCAAATAGCTTTGATCATTAGCGACCAGTAGTTCAAACTTGTAATGTTTTTGGACGTGTTGGCTTTTTTCAGAATTACCGAACCTAGTAGCCAAGCGGCATAGGCAAAACGGAAATAAATTGCTCATCCGAATAAGGAGCAGGCACAACCAACAGAGTTTGGTATCACACGGAAGACGGCAGTCTTCAGCGAGGAGATCAGAGCTGGGCAGGATGGCTTATCCGGTTAAGTAAATCAGAGGCATCTTCGTGGGCTCTTTCTCCCATTGGCCCAGGGCGACGTGAAGCTCAGCCCACCAAGCTGAGTTATCTTCTTCCATTATTTACCATCATTTTTAATTTCTCTTCACTAATTTACCAACCCGTCATTTGCCAACAGATTTCTTGTTTAGCCAAATTAAAAAAGATCAAAATGCTCCTCAAACTGGGGAAGTAAAATTTTTACATTCTCTTAAACATGTTTGTGACTGCAGCGAAAATAATAAGATGATTTCAAAATTCATCATTTCGGTTTGTGACAGAAACATATTTTTGAAATTATTTTTTGTTATGTTCATCATAGTCACATACATGTTAGAATATCAAAATTTACCCTAAGTTTAAGGAGCATTTTGGTCTTTTTTTCAACTGGGTTGAACAAGAAATCTAATTAACATATGATGGAGATGTAAATTAGGGAAGAGAAAATAATAATAATGATAAATAAGGTAAGAGAGATTTTTATGACAAATAAGGGAGAAGATATATTTTTAGGGCAAATAAAAAATTTGCTCTACCTTTTTGGTTGAGCCTTGCGCGCAACGAGAGACCAGAGGAATATCTTAGCCGCCTGCTAGACTACTAAAAAGTTAGGTATAGTCGCATATTGCTTGGGTACAGGCATACACATTTTGCAGAGATTACAGGTTGCAATGCATAGCTATGTTTTTTTTTTTCATGTGGACGCGCCAACATCTTGGAAAAGTAAAAAAAATCGGTACTCTCTCCGTTTTTAAATTATTATCACCGCTAACTTATAATATTAAATTTGACCACTCATATTATTAAAAAATAATTTAAGTGTGTACAATTACAAATTGTGATTCAAATAACTTTAATAATAAAATATATTATAAAAAATATATAATATTGATCAAGATTTTCAAATAAGACAAATTGTTAGAGTTGATGCTAAAAGTCATTTATGATAGCAATTTAGGAACGGAGAGAGTATGCCAGAGTTAGCCAATGAGCATTTTAATTGCGTGCATTCTTCATTCATTTTTTCACGCTTTCAGTCACCGCCAAACCCATGTCCGCAGCGGCTTCGTCTTGCCCTGTTCTGACTTTTGACGACAGAAGAAACAGAGGATCGCTAGCGCCCCGGGGACTCTACTCTAGCAGTGCAGGGGAACCACATCCCTGCTGGCGCAGCTCTGTTCTGAAGACATCCTTTTTGGTACCGTAGTTGAGATGGATATATGTTTTCAGAATCATTGCAAAAGTTTGAAATCATAGTTGCAGCTGGAAATATTTCAAGATCAGCAAGTGGACACTCGAGTTTGAAAATGTTTATTTGAAACTGGAGACAAAACATTCAAACAGGTAGAATGTTTATTTGAAACTGGAGTCAAAACATTCTACAATGATATTTGAAGGTTGCAATACAATCCACCGTTTTCACATACAAGATATCTACAATGCATTCGCATTGGAGTTATTCACTTATTTCTAATTGTTGCGTTGCAACTCATCAAGCAATCTTCAGCTTGTCCTGGATAATCCTGGTCACTGTGAAAATGGGTCCTTGTCAGCAACATTTTAGATCATATATGCATGTAAGAATGAACATTTTATCTGCGAACCACATTAACACACTAGTACCTCTTATTGTTGAAGATCTGACCGTTCCCATCAGGTCGTTCTTTGCAATATTTCTGAAGACAAGTAATTTTTCTTGTGTCAGTGCATGTCGTTGAAAACAAAACATCATCGCAATATGATTAGTGGTGTTCTAATGAAAATTTCTACTCACATCTCGGCCAAGTTTCCACCAATGACAAGAGAGAGTATTTCTGTAGGAAGTGTGCCAGTCAGCTTATTGTCGCTCAACCACCTGCACAGAAAAGAACCAGTCTCAAATTTAACGTCCACAAGAATTGTAAAACAATTATATTTTCAAACATCAGTTTTTTACTTATATCAAAGCTGTGTGCACATAGGTTTTACTGATGGCATTTCAGCACTTATCTCTAGAAGAAGAAAAAAACATTTGAGGAACGCAGATTTCTGCTTGTTGGATTTCGTTTGCGAATTTAGTACTAGCGAAAACGTACAGATACTGCAGTGTTTTGACGTTGCTAAGGGACTTCGGGATAGATCCAGACAGAAAATTCTTCTGAAGCTTCAACTCCTGAAGGCTTTTCAGACTTCCCAGGGAAGTTGGTATCTCCCCTGTTAGATTGTTCTCATACAACCTCCTGCCCAACATCAGAACAGTTTGCTGATTCAGAAAAGACAGAATTCACTGCAGTCTTACTAAAGAATGTGAAATTCTTGCAAAACATTTGCATACATGTATCGCAGTTTACTGAGCGCGCCAAGTGAAGTTGGCATCACGCCACTAAACCGGTTGTCATAAAGATCCAAGCTGACAAGATTAGTCAGGTTGCCCAACGTTGAAGGTATTGTACCGTTCAGCCTGTTGCTATACAGCTCCCTGCAAAATTGACAAAATTGGCATTCTGTCTGTGTATAACCCATGAAGCTTGCAGTGGTTGCAACAAGTTATGCAATGCTTACAGGTACTGAAGGTACTTTATTCTTCCCAGATCTGGAATTAGAGGGCCGGCGATGCCTGCGTTGCCCAAATCCCTGCACAGAAGCAAGAAACAGACACAAGTGTGTCAAAGGCACTTAGTATAAATCTTTGCAGATCATAAAGGCAAGCATTTTGCAGTTTCTTCTTAAGCCAAAAACATTCCCTTTCATATAATTATAGAAGGAAGAAAAGAGAGTGGCATACACACGGATGACGGCGTTATCGTTATTGCAGGTAACATGAAACCAGGTACATGGATTGACAAGCGTAGGATCCCAGCTCTGCAGCACATTGTTCGGGTCATACCAGGCCATCCTTTGTGCATACAGTATGTCACCTTCAAATCTCAATGTCAGATTTCAGAAAACATAAAAAAAAAATTATGTCTTCTAAACGATCAAGGACTTAGTTTGCGGATTACCTTCAGTGTTGCAGCTTGCCAGTGTTGCAAGAGCTAGAAAGCCAGCAAGGAGTGCTGTTGATGCAGCTTCAGAGCGAGACGCCATTGCTGCAATCCTATGAACTTCTTGGCACAATGAAATGTTAGAATGATAAGCTTTATATACAGTTGTATGGAGAGCTAAGGGGATGGCTTTTGAAGTTTCCATGGCCTTGTTAGTCATTTTTTCTTCTTTGACCTGATATTATAATTTTTCAAGTCATGTATTGGATTGGCTTCTCTGACCAAGGTCTCACCATGTGACTCTGTTTGACCCACCACGTTGCTGTCATTGGCTACAGCCAATTGGATGGCCCTCTTGGAGTCCAGATCGTGCACCAAGACCAAAATATACGCTTACTCGCCTTTGAGTCAGAATGTTTGAATGGAGCACTTTTGGCTGTTTTCTTAAGTGTGTTTTTGGCAAACAGCGGTGAGAGTTGTTTGGAATTGTTTTTGGCAAACTAAATTAACCAAGAAAAATGTTTTTCGAGTCAAGCTAAGCAAACAAATGGGCTTATTTGTTTAGGTAATACAAATGACTTTTGTGTTTCACATATGATTCACAGTAAACGCCGAAAAGTATGAGATCGATCCAAGTTTTCTATGACAAACTATAACGTAGTAAGAATATGCTCAGTCAAAATAAGCGGCTGATGTCAAGATTTCTATTGCAAACTAAGTTGTCAGTAGACTTGTATTCATAGAACAAATACAATAGTTATTGGGACTGCAAAAATTTTAAAACATTGCAACATGAAAAATTTCCTAGTGGGATTACTGGAATTCCTGGACACGCAACTAGCATTTTGTATTTTCCAGAAACACATTTCTGATATGTCCAGAGGAATACCTAGTTCGCCGTACATGCGAGAATAAGTGCTGCAAATTCTAATCATACCAAGAATGACAATCAAAAGCATCATAGTTACGAAGCACACGTGCAGTCACATACCATTTCCCGTGCCCTGGCTATGTATTCCAGGCTATTATTTCAAACATTTTTGTATGCAACAACTTCTTGATGCTGGCTGGCATGCTGCATATTCTTGCAACAAAGAGAACTGTTTTTTGAGTTTAAGTAAATAACTATTATTTGGTGAAGAAGGGTTCTCTTTTCTCCTTTTGAGTGGGAAAAGTGATGTGTAATGAAAAAGCTCGTCACAAATATACCAACATTTTAAACTTTTTTCACAATGTGTATCAATCTAATAAACTTATTTATCAACTTTTTGTTATGCATCCTTATTTTAGGTATTCAGATATTAAAGCATGAATATTATTTACTATTTTCTAAATATCTAGGCATTTTCGGAATTTCAAATGTGGTTGAATCTATCCTGTCATGAAAACATCTCCTTATACATGAACTTATTTGACACTATTCGATGCTGATCCAAAATATACACTTACTCGCCGGCACACTTTTGGCTGTTTTCTTAGTGTAAGCAGCGGTGAGAGTTGTTTGGAATTGTTTTTGGCAAACTAAATTAACCAAGAAAAATGTTTTTCCAGTCTCCGCAGCTTGACAAGCAAACAAATGGGCTTATTTGTTTAGGTAATACAAGTGACTTTTGTGTTTCACATATGATTCACAGTAAACGCCGAAAAGTATGAGATCGATTCAAGTTTTCTTTGACAAACTATAAAGTAGTAAGAATATTATCAGTCAAAATAAGCGGCTGATGTCAAGATTTCTATTGCAAACTAAGTTATCAGTAGACATGTAGTCACTGGACACATACAATAGTTAGTGGGACTGCAAAAGTTTTAAAACATTGCAACATGAACATTTGCTACTGGGGTTACTGGAAGTCCCGGACACGCAGCTAGCATCAGTTGTATTTTCCGTAAACACATACTCCCTCCATTTCAAAATATAAGCATTTCTAAGTTTATTCAAAGTCAAACTTTTATCACTTTGATCATTAATAATATATAATTAATAATATTTTATCATATAAAAATTATATTTTTTGATTTCATTATTAAATAAACTTTCATAAAAATTATATTTTTATATTAAAATATTTTGGAACGGAGGTAGTACTTAGACTTATTTCACTCATTTCTGATATGGCCAGAGGAATGCCTAGTTCGCCGTACATGCGAGAATAAGTCCAAATTCTAAGCATACCAAGAATGACAATCAAAAGCATTGTAGTTACGAAGCACACGTGCACTCACGTACCATTTCCCGTGCCCTGGCTATGTCTAACAGGCTATTATTTCAAACATTTCTGTATGCAACAAACTTCTTGATGCTGGTTGGCAGCCTGGCATGCTGCGTATTCTTGCAACAAAGAGAATTATTTTTTGAATTTAAGTAAATAACAATTATTTGGTGAAGAAGGATTCTTTTTTGTCCTTGAGTGGGAAAAGTGAGGTGTAATGAAAAAATTCGTCACAAAAATACCATCATTTTAAACTTTTTTCACAATGTGTATCAATCTAATAAACTTATTTATCAACTTTTTGTTCATGCATCCTTATTTTAGGTACTCAGATAGTAAAGGTTGAAATTGTTTACTAGTATTTTCTAAATATCTAGGCATTTTCCGAATTTCAAATGTGGTTGAATCTATCCTGTCATAAAAACATCTCCTTAAACATGAACTTATTTGACACTATTCAATGGTCCATTTTTTTCTCAATAAAATGAGGGGCATACTATTAGTTCAAATACACCAGTCAAGTAAACATTCAGGTAGGTAATACACAAAAATTTCCACAGAAGCTTCCAACTTTGTGCCTGTCTTGGAAGTCAAAATGTTCGAATGCTACACTTGCTTTATTTTGAATTCTTTGGAAGAAAATCGTTCTCTAGCAATTTTTTCCTCCAAGCCGTATATTTGTCTCAATGCTAGTATCCTCCAATTGATTTTTCTCAATGCTAGAATCCTCCAATTGATTTTTGAAGCTTTTAGACACATTGGGCTAGATTCTAATATGCAGAAGATAGCCATATCTGACAACTGGATTAGTAAACAGAGGAGTCTGGTCTTCTAAATTTTATAACACGTTTCATGTGCCAAAGGGCCTTTAGTAGCACTGTTCAACTGCATAGTGGTGAAGGAGCCCTAGTAGCATGCCATCTGGTCCAAGGTTCGTCTCCCCATGGGACTCCATTTTTGGGTGAGGGTAAAACAAATCACTTTTTCTATCCCACACCAAATCAAAGGTCTAAGGTTGAGCCCAAATCATTGGTCGCTCACAAGGGCTAAGGTGCCACTGTGTAAGGGTGATTTGAGAGGTTTTCTCAATCTTCTTCTTAATGCCATGTCGCAGGGTGGTCTTACCCTGAAATAGAGTTCATGTCCATGTTTCAAGCAGATGATCATTGAGCACACCTAGTATACAAGGCAATTATTGTTTTCTGGTAATGCGCAGCACTGATTATCTTTTGATTCTATGTGCTTCAGTTGGAAAAAATAAAAATTTCTGAGCAGATGGCAGCAAGAAACTCTATTCTTTCATCTTTCTATTATTTATGATGTTGTTACACATGTAGTGTTTGCTATCAGATGGTAAATACTTCCAATTATACAGATACAGACCCAATTATACAGATACAGACTATGGTTCCTTCATTTGTTCTAGCTTATGCTAGATTCCAAGACATGTTGGTCTCAGCATTCCGAAGTATAAACTAGAAATTCTGCTATTTGTGGTAAAGTAGAAACAAGCAGTTGTAAGCGGAACTATTATTTAGTATCTACTTGGTCTTCATCATCATCCAGATGCTCCTTGAGGCTCTGAATTTGAGGTTGGCAATTGACATCGTCCCAGATTGAATCAGTGCTTGGCAACTCATACCCTTCTGGTCTCAGTGACAGCGCAAACTCCGGTAGAGCAGGTATTGATTGAATTGAGCTGCACCACAGAAGAAACAAAGTCACAACTAGAGCAAACCAATTTCGAATATTATAGGCTGCTCAGGCATGTCTTAAGCTAAATCCAAGAAGACTCGTCTCAACATGTTCTGAAGATGTTTGTCTTATTTATCCTACAATGGCGTTTACCATCAATAGACTTTCAGATGTGCAATTTATCGATAGAGCTTTAAAAGTTACTGATAACATATGGCGATCACCTATTCTTGTTTTGTTCAAACAGATGCCCGTAAACTTGGAACTTTTTGTACACGACATCTGGAATTTTCTTGTGCATGTTCTTCATGACGCCCCAAGGAGGTGGTACCCTGCATACATTTGATTAAATATTCAATATCATCAAAACATGCATTTTGATTCAAATAAACTGCTGGTCGCTTGAACTTGTATTGGACCTTGTGACATTTGCGAGGCAGAAACTTAAGCACGCCCTCTTGCTTTCTGAAAGTAGGTCATCAGCTGCAGAGAGGCAACAGACTGCACTGATATGATTGGCTGCTTCGCCTCCCTTGTCGAGCACGAGACCATGATAATAATATGCTACTGCCTGTTGACAAGATTTAACAGCATGTTAATACCAGAAATTAGATATTTGGACAAGTGCAGGAGATTATTTTGTGTCATCAGGCAACCTTAGCCTCCATGCATTTCCACTTCAGGAACAGCAGAAGCTTCTTTCCATATGAATCGCTTGTGTCGCATCCCGATAGGCAATAGTGAGCCTGCCATACACGGTGAGGATAAAATTAACATCCTAAGAAATTCAAATACATTTTGATCAAAATATAGATAGAACATTAGCTTATTTATGGAACACTGACCTGGGAAAAATAGCTGACTTGCTCACAGGCTAGCCTTCGTTTTACAGACAGTGTTGCCTTTTCACACTCAGAAGCCAAGCCAAGCTGTACTTCTACACACTGTACTTTGTAGTAGAGATAGAACAAGGCGATTATGAATTAGGTTTCATAACATTTAGATTATTCAGGGATAAAATGTAGGATTACCTGGGCCAGTGCCTGAATTGATTTGGCCTCAAGCATACCTTCCTGCAAGTAAATAGGAAAGGTCTTCCTGAATTGATAAAGCAGAAGGTGAAGTAAGCATTTGATTACAGGGACATTCAGAGGTGAATTTTATTAAAAATACATTCAGAGGTGATAACTTCTCGATGCTAGACAGAATACTTGACTTGTGTAGGTATCTGAATAAGTATTCGATGCACGGAATAGTCTAAGCATCCTGATGCCCTGAGCAACGAATCAACAACATCCTTCTTTGCATCTGCATCATCACAATTTGTATCAAGTTCAATAATTTGTATCTGTAGATACAATCATCAACATACTAGTTCTGGTAAAAAAGGTACTAGATTTGTGATGCACTTCTACGAGTGATCGAAACTATTTTCTACCATTAAGGCCACCTTGAAAATTTGACACAAATCGCAACATATTGTAGTATAAAGGAAACATCCATGCACATCTACTGCAAAAAGATGAACAGACCTTCTGATACCTTCCTTTCACCTCCAGCTTGACCGTTCTTTGGACTGAGCAACAAATTTGCCTCAAATAACGCAAGCATCGCCATCATGTGGACGATCGATAGAACTTCATACCATGCGCTCGCCAAACAACACTCCTGATCCTCTTGCAAACCAATCAGTAAAGGCATCCAGATAACAGGAACTAGAATAGAACAAGTGCTAAACCTAACCAGGTCATCATCTAAGGTCTTCCATCTAAACTGTACTGATGACTCAAGTCGGCTCTCTGTTGAAATCAGGAGCAATTTTGATGTAGACCTATAAACAGATGAATTACAGAAAAATTAAGTGAACAAGAAACAGCAGAAACCTTTCATTGTAAGACCAAGTACAACTGGCAAGTACTCCTGTAACGCGTATTGCAGTTCTGAAACAGCTGACACATTCCCGTAATCTGCGCAGAACATAACCAATTCAACAAAACAAATCAGAACCTTGGTAACAGTCTACCAAACTGAATCGAGATGAATCTAATAACAGGCCGGGGGGGGTGGGGGGTTTGGGAAGAGGAAGAAGTAAACAATGACCGACATACAGATTTCTTCAGCCAGAGCAACGACATGAGCCCGGAGCTTGGAGATGCGGTTGACGAGATCCTTGGAAACCAGCCCCCCTAAGCGGATGGACAACATCGGAGGCCACCGGGATGCGGACGGTGGGCACGAACACGGCGACCTCCTGTATGATGCTCCGACGCTTCCGCCCCTTCCCCCCTGGGGTACACTTCTTGGGGATCGATGGGCCGCACCCCATCTTTGTAAATTTCTGTGCAGCAATAAAAATGCAGAAGAGTGTCTGAATTCCGACTACTGGACCAAAAGATTCTGGGCAGCAAACGGAAGCAGATCAGCAGAAAGGTGGCACCCAAGAACCATGAAGAGAATGTTAATCATCCATTATTTCTCCTCGCACTTACAATTTCAGCCAAGATTGTTGTTCCAGCCAAGGGGCCTGAGGAAGTTGACGCTGCACATCGATACAAAAAGGTCACCGGTCACTGGCACAGGACCCGGCTTTATAGTTGCGAACGAGAGATGGATCATGGGTTACGCGGAGGAGACACGAATGGAAGCAATGGCCCCGGCTCTGTTCACAATGATCGAATCCCAGAGAGAGAGAGAGAGAGAGAGAGATGTTTGCATAATGGCATGTAGATACCGAGGAGGAAGAAGCACATTGCGAGACCACACGGGGAGCATCCGCCTCCTCGTCCTCCTCCAACTGGAAGATGTATTGACGCCATTAAACTATGCTCACCCTCGTGAGATGGCGTGCCACTGCCATTAGTTTAACTCCAAAATTGAGAGAACCATCCCGGGAGAGAGGGCAGTGCTTGCTCCACTGTGGTTCAGGACTACAGTGACCGTTTACCTCGAAACTGAGATGCTAACATTTGTAGGTTTGGTCAAATCTCAGTTTCCAAAACTGGAAGTAGGTTGAAGAAGTTCTTAACCTGGATTTCTGAATGCTAGAGCAGCAATTTATGTGCATTCGTCTTTCTTATTTGGTATTTTTAAGATGGATCGTTTCTATTGACATCGAAATGGATCCCGTGTCTAACACATCGCTTGCACGTTTTTGTGCAGAAACATCGCTATTTCTTCAACATCAGATTATAGCAGCACCTAGACAATCCCGTTTCAGAAAGAACCCCGTCGGAGGAGGATCATCTTAGAGGTGATCTGAGCCAACCGGATCGTTTTTAAATGTCGTCGGGATGAAGTAAGAACAGCACGAAGGTCGAATGAGAGAATTAGGTTTGAGAAGTATAAAATGTAAAGGCAAATTGTTTGATCAATTCGGATGATACTCAACCGACCATGAGCCTCTGTTTTATAGAGATAAAATGGTCTTATCCCGCAGAGCAACTAATCAAAGAAATTAGAATCAATCTGCTGAAAACTTTCTTAAATCGGTATTACCGGAGTCTCCAGTAAAGTGTCAGACACTCCGGTGACCGGGGTCACTAGTAAGATGCCGAAGGCTCCGTCGTGTATTTCCGAAAACTTGAGAGGGCGCACCGAACATTTCGGCATCATGTCGAATACTTCGGTCAGCTATGTATCCGAACCCGAGAGGGCTCATCGGACACTCTGGCAACGTGTCAGATGTTTCGATGGGCTAAGTGCCTAAACCGGAGAGGGCTCACCGGACACTCCGGCAACGTGCCGGATGTTCAGGTAGACTAAGTGCCTGAACCTGAGAGAGCTCGCCAGACACTTCGACAACGTGCCGAATGCTCTGGTGGGCTAAGTGCCCGAACCTGAGAGGGCTCACCAGACACTCCGACACGGCGCCGGATACTCTGGTGGTCCTATGATTTTTGGGTATCAACATATGTCTCCTTGTTTTTTTTAATATTCTACACTATAAAACATTTAAACAACCAAAAAACCTCTAAGGGCGATGGTTCTCTTGACTCATCGACCATTGTATCGCCTTTTGACAACAATGTTCTTCACATCGGCCGCTTTTCATACGATTTTTGCTATACATTTGAATGATACTTTTTCAAGTACTGGCCGTTAAGAAGGTAATGATTTCCCCGAACGTCCTCCAACATATATGCATTTTCAGTAATGAATTTTACTACTCTATATGGCCCTTCCCAATTAGGAGACCATTTTTCAAACTTGTTGCTTCTTGAGCCTATGGACAGAAGAGTTTTCCACACCAATTCGCCCACCTGAAAAGTTTTGATTTTCACCTTTTTATTGTAGGCTCTAGCAACTCGCGCTTTATCTTTCTCAATCTCTCTCAAAGCACTCAAACGCTTATTGGCGACTTCATCAATACTATCTATCATTAATGCCATATACTTATCAGTAGATAAGTCATTTTGCTTAGCTAATCTTAAAGCTACTAGATTTACCTTGACAGGTAAAATGGCCTCTTGTCTATACACAAATTCATAGGGTGTTACTTCAGTTGCCCCATGCCTAGATATCCGATGAGCACACAATGTCTCTGACAAGACTTCATCCCATCTTTTGAGATGGTTTTCTATCTTTTTTTAATAAGTTTTATCAATGTTTTATTACTAGACTCGGTCTAACCATTGGCCCGAGCATAATATGGACAAGAGTTGAGTGTTCTAATTCTGTAGGATTCGACGAACTCCTTAATATGACCGGACGTAAAGGAAGTACCTTGGTCGGTAGTCAAAGTTTGAGGTATATCGAATCTATGAATAATATGCTCAGTAAAGAACTCAATTACCTCTTTGTGCGTCATGTTCTTGAGTGCCATCGCTTCGGTCCATTTGGTGAAGTAGTCCATTGCGACCAACATGAAACGATGTCCCTTCGAAGATGGAGGATGTATTTGCCCTATGAAGTTCAATCCCATCCTCGAAATGGCCATAGTTTTATAATAGGGTTCATCATGGCTGCGAGTGCCAATTGAATGTTTCTAAATCTTTGGCAATCTTCACATTCTTTGTAGTAATAGTAGCAATCGACAATCATGGTTGGACAATAGAATCCGACCATTCTTAACAACCATTTCATTTTTTGAGCCGATGATACGTATCACAAATGCCCTCATGAACTTCTCTCATAGCTACTTTAGCCTCCTCATCACCTAAACATTTCAAAAGCAAATCATCTCCCGTTCGGTGGTATAAATCACCATTAATCAAATGTATATTTGAAAGCTACATGTCGAGCCTTTCTATCCACACTTTGGGTTGGACTATGAATATATAAAATTATGGGTGATCTCTAATCAAGCGATCCGGTACTATCACGGTTTGATGTGCTAGTATCCGAATGGTCTAGTTCCAACACCTCAAGCCTTGGTTTCTTATTGACTGAAAATCTATTTTTACTAACATTGTAACTCGATGCTTGTTGAGCCAACTGATTGGCTTCACTGTTTTCTAGCCTAGACACATGATGTATGTTGAATTTATCTATTCTTCTGATGATGTCTAGGCACTTATCTAAGATGACATTCAATGATTCGTCTAAGCATTGAAAATTTTTAGAAATTTGTTGCACTATTAACAATGAATCACCGAAAGTCACTACATGCTTAACCCCATGTACTCCAACATCTGTAAATCAAACAATAATGCTTTATATTCGGCTTGGTTATTGGTGCAATCATACTCTAATCGGTTTGAGAATTCAAAGTGTGCATCATGAAAAGATACTAAAACCACACCAATACCTTGACCATCTTTACAAACCCATCCATTAAAATATAACTTCCAAGGGATGAAAGCAGCATAAGCAACATCTAGATCATGCTCTAAATCAATCTGATGTTCAACAATAAAATTGACAACAATTTGACCTTTCATGGATTTCAATGAGTTATAAACCAAATCATATTCAATCAATGCATAAGCCTATTTGCCAAGTCTTCCACTAGAAATCGGCCTATGCAACAAATGTTTGATAACATCGGTTTGATAAATAACCGCACAAGTACTTGATAGCAAATAATGTCTCAACTTGGTGCAAGCATGATACAAGGAAAAACATAGTTTTTCGATGAGAGTGTACCTTATTTTCGCATCCACCAACTGTCGGTTCACATATGTGATCACATACTCTTTTCCTTCGGCTTCTTGTGTTAAAACAGCACCAAACACATCATCTTCCGCCGCTTTGTAGAGACGGAAAGAGACTCCTCCCTTAGGCGCCCTAAGCACCGGTGGCGAAGACAACTACTCTTTTATCTTCTCAAAAGCTTCTTGCTATTTTGCCCCCCCCCCCCCGCAAGTAAATTCAACTTCAATCTTTAGCCGAAGAATAGGAGTAAATGCATTAATCTTTTTTGACAAATTAGATATGAACCGCCTCAAGTAATTCACTTTTTCTAAGAAGCTTTGTAACTCTCTCTTACATGTAGGCGCTTGCACGTTACTAATTTCTTCTATCTTCTTAGGATCTATCTCTATGCCCTTCTCATGAATTATGAAGCCTAAAAACTCCCAGCCGATACATCAAAAGCACATTTGAGCAGATTTATTTTCAAACCGAAACGACGCATTTTATCCAAGGCAAGTTGCAAATAGGCCAAGTGAGAATCTAAGGTGGCCGATTTGATCACCACATCATCTATTTAAACCTTCGTGATAACACCAAGCAAATCATGAAAGATAAAGTTTATGACTCTTTGATATGTGGCACCCGCATTCTTTAATTCAAAAGTCATGACAACCCATTCAAACAATCCTACAAAACCGAGACATCTAAAAGCAGTTTTAGACATATCCTCTTCGGCCATAAAGATTTGGTTGTATCCCGCATTACCATCGCGAAAGCTAATAACTATATGGCCGGAAGCATCGTTAATCAACATATCGGCTATGGGCATAGGATATTCATCTTTAGATGTGGCTCTATTTAAATTTCTAAAATCAATGCAAACTCTAATCTTACCGTTGTTCTTCTTTTTCACCGGCTCGATGTTGGATATCCACTCCACATACCTGCAAGGTCTTATAAATTTCGCATCAAGTAATCGGTTAATTTCCTCTTTAATCTGATCGTGTATATTCGGGTTGAATCTTCTCATCGGTTGCTTAAAGGGTCTAAAACTAGATTTTATTGGAAGTCGATGCTCAACTAGCTCGCGGCTCAACCCGGGCACTTGATTATAAGACCATGCAAAACAGTCCACATATTCTTTTTGTAAACCGATTAACTTCGTCTTATAATCGGCTCTCAGATTTTGTTTATATAAGTTAGCCTCGGATTATCATCGCTGCCAGGGTTCATCTCCTCAAAAGGATCGGCCAATGTGAATTCTTGTCCTAACTTATCCATGTCCTCTATTTCCTCTATAGCTTCGCACATATCGTTTGTGTTGGACCAATAGTGTTCTACTCTCTTTTGCAACCAATCAAGACTAGACTCCATTAAATCACATTATATGGTTGAGCCAATTTTCCATTGGCTTTACATTGATGGGTACAAAACCATCTCTAGTCACACTAAGAAAATTATAATTTGTCAAATCCAAACCAGTCAAGCACTTGACGATGTCATGCGGCAAAGAAGATGATTCGGCTATAGCAACGCAAGCCGAGGCATCGACATAAGCAAGCTCTACATCATCACCGACCCATTGTATCAAAAGTTGATGCAATGTAGAGAGGACACATCTATTGGCATGAATCCCATCATACCCTAAAATCAAGCTATAACTACCGCGCACATCGGCAACAAAGAAAGCGGTAGCTATGGTCTTGCTCCCAACGGTGAGCTCCATAGAAGCGACCACCTTAGCCTCAATAGGGTCTCCTCCTCCCACACCGTTCAAAGTCATATTGGTCCGGATGAGCTCGTCATCGGCCTTATCTAGCTTCTCGAGGCGGTGTAGGCTCGTAGTCCAAGAGGTCGTCGTCGTCGAACTTGGACATGTCGATGTCTCTCATAGACAAAGGCACTGTAGAGTCCTTTTCTAAGATGGCGTCGGTGAAACCAAGTGGTTTCGGAGTAGCCTCCGCTTCCTCCGCCGCCGGTAGAGTAGGGGCCTTCGGCTTCTTAACCCTCCACTGCTTACCTTGAGAGACCATTGGCTTGATCTCATTGAAGACCTCGTCCCTCTTCTTCTTCGCCTCTTCCTTTCACATCTTTCGGAGGCGCAGCCTTTGTAGCTTCCTCTTTTGAGTGTAGGTCAAGCCAGATGGATACCACCTCGGTTGTATGTACTTGGAGGAGCTCTTGCTACTGCTAGCTTCATGATCATGGGAGGCCTTTTCGACCGGATCATCCAAAGTGATCGGTCCCGTGAAGACTACCCCAATTTTAGATCAGTTGTGCAGATTTTCACGACACCTCCGAATGCACTCTCTTGATGAACAAAAATAGAAAGAGCAGGTTCCCTACCTTGCTTCGGGCGCCACTCTTGCTGAGGTGCGGTGGTGGAGCTTCTCCTTTGAACCTTGATTGGTCAAGAATCCGTTCGATCCAAGATAGGGTTGGAGAGCCTTGTGAAGACATCTCCTCTCGGTCTGTTCCACCCCGAATGAAATGGCAGGTATGGCGTCGGTGGAACGGGCATCGGTGGCATGGGCATCGGTGGCACGGACATCTATGGTCCCATGTATGGATGCCACATCGGGAACGGTGGGCAAGTCATAGGATAGAACCAAGGTGGCGGCACTCCGAACCCATGTGGAGGAAGAGGAGGAGGAGACTCGTGCACATTCACGGTTGCCTTCATCTCCTTCCTAGGTGGGCCGTCGCCCCTAGGTGGTGATCTTGCTCGCTTCATAGACCGATTATTCAGATCGGTCTTTTGATTTTTGTACTTAGCCATGAGCCGGTCGAAGGCGCTTTTAGGCCCCGTCTTTTGGTCTTTGGCTTTGTCTTGGTTTATCTCTACATGTCCACCTCCGGATTCTTTGGCTTTATCATCTTGGGCTGTGAAACTTGCCCCTCGTGTTCTCGAGCATTGAATGGTGACTTTGAGAGACTCTTGACCATCGGGGGAGTTTTCGAGCACCACTTTCCTAGAGGCCCCTTTCTCACTTGAAGAAATAGCATCTCGTCTCTGATGGCCATGTTCTTTCCCTTGGTTGTATCGGCTTGATGAGGCTGAATCAACACCTTGGGGTTGAGCTCGAGAGTGTTGACGGGGAGCAGGTGCTTGTCGATCTCCATCTCCTTAAAACTCAATCATTCCTCATTAAGGGCCGATTGGACCTATCGACGGAAAACATTACAATCATTAGTAGCATGAGAATAAGAATTATGCCATTTACAATATTTTCTATGCTTAATCTCATCTGCCAGAGGTAAAGTATACGCAATCTTAATGTACCCACCTTTGTGTAGCTCATCAAATATTTTGTCACACTTAGCTACATCAAAAGTGTATTTCACATCGTCTTTTCTGTTCTTATGAACCGGTTTGAGCGAATCACAAGCGAATGATTTTTGCTTTAGAGGGCCAAACAAACTCGATAGCTAGAATGTTATTGAAATCATCATCGGAGCTATCCGAATCACATTCCCCGACGTGCACGGTGTGACCGGTCTTTTAGTCATGTTTTATTTCTTTGCTTTGGCTTTCTTGAGCCGAAGCCCTTTGTTGGAGGTGGGCGAGTGTAAGAAAATCGTATCCCTCCAACTTTTTCCTAAGATGTGTCCGCAAACCACTAAAAGCTAGGTCAGCTAAATCTTTTTCAAAAATTGTTAAATTAAAGCATCGGTTTTTAATATCTCTACACCGTCGAGGATTATCAACGAGGGGTTCATCTTTTCCTTGCCAAACCGATGTCAAATGTGACCACTTCAACTCATTGTCCTCGGAATAAAAGTGATCATAAAATTTGCGCTCTAAAGACTCCCATGTGTAGATAGAGCCCGGGGACAACGAGGAAAACCACGAGAAAGTGGTTCCGGTTAGCGACAAAGAAAACAAGCGTACTTTCAAAGCTTCGCTAAAACTCGCTTCTCCTTTCGCTAAAACACTATTTTCGCCATTAAATTTGATGAAGTCAGACACACACCATCCACTAGGATAAGTGACCGAATCAAAATATGCAGGGTACGGTTTTTGATAAATCCGGTCTCTTCCCTTGAGGTCTACCACTAGTGTTTCACGAAACGGTTTGTTCAAGTCCTCCTTAATGCGCGCCATATAGTCCTCTATGTTGGCAATGGGTAGCATAGCGGAAGTACTAGGTGGAGGGTGTACGCTTGTGTAACGACCGGGTTTTCACTTACCTTTCGATAAGTCCCGATCTCACGTGACGTTGCCAATCCCAGGAGTTTGGCAATCATGATATCACAAGCGATCAATCAAAGAACCATAATAGAAATATTTATCAAGAAACAAATTAGAAAATTAGCAGATCAGAGTAAAATGATTAGAATATAATCCTCCAAAGGGGTCTATCGGCACGCAGGCCGGAAATATCTCAGAGCGGATACATCTCTATCGTGAATCTAACAAAAGCAGCGGCGGAAGCATCAACATGGC
>BCLH01000211.1:60345-80429 GCA_001602315.1 Zoysia pacifica
CACACATTTGAAGCACAGTTCAAAAGCATTTACACAAATTTCATTTTATAGTGATAGGTGTGAGATAAAAATAAATGCGACTAAGCTTGGCTAAGCATAAAAGTAAAATAAATGTACTAAAGCAATCCTAGGGTTAATATTTGTGGAACAGTAAATTGGCACGGCTTAGGAATGTTGCTAGCACATTTTAAAATAGTTGACATGCAAATTAAGGTTGCAAACAAAACATGCAGTTTAAAATGCTGGGAACAAAGTGATCAAGGAACGCGGCTTGCCTGGCAAATCGGGATCGAAGTCGGGATCCGGGTCGTCGAACTGAGCTGGCTCGCAGAACTCCTCCTCAGGGACAGCAGCTAAATCACCACACAACAACAGAGATTAGACACTAATTACGCGACAAAGATAGAACTGGAATTAGAATCTAAATTGAAATTACTAGACTAAATGCGCGCAAAACATTCCTCGGAACAACTCTACACAATAATCGCGACGAGACAAATTAACGGATCAATTTCGGGATTATTCGGAGACCAAACGGAGTTTCTCGGGATTTGCAACAATCACGATCACAAGGATTTAAATTAATTGCAGAATAATTAATCACAGAACAAATTAGCAATTAATTCTAGCAATTAATCGGAAAGGGAAAAATAAATTTAAGAGGGGAAAAATTGTTCTCACCGAAGGTCTCTAGAAATCGAAGATCGGAGGAACCGGAAAACGGAGAAGAGAACCGGAACTGGAGACCCGTACTGGAAAATGGAGGTCGGAGCTGTGATCTGGAAATCGGTGTAGAGATCGAGGCGAGGACGATGAGGAAATCTCTCGGGCGCAGGACGGCGTGCGGCCCTAACGCGGACGCCAGCGTCCAGCGCGACTCCTCTCGTTGCTGACGCGCGCGGAGAAACGAAGTAACAACCGACGGACCGGTGGATCACGCGACGGGCTGAGGTAGACGGCGACGCGGTCTCGGGAACAGGCGACGCGGCTGGAGTCGAAGCTAACGGCGTCGGCATGGACTGGCGACGCGGCTCAGGGACAGCGACGGCTCACGCGGAACGATACAGAGGCGGCGACAGCATGCGCGCGGCGATCGAGGAGGAGGGAACGGCGACGCAGAGGAGAGCAGCGCGCCCTGTGGAAAACCAGAACGGCGGCGCGAGGAATTTCTGGGGAAAAGAGAAGAGGAAAAAGAGAATTAGGGTTAGAGGAATATTTATAGAAGGGTGAAAAATGGGGAAGGTTAAAAATAAATCCGAAAAATGATTGAAAAACGTGAAGCAGTTAGAGGACTGCAGAAATTAATTTGGAGAATTATTTAGAGATTCGAAAATCAATTTGGAAGATTTCCGAGAAATAATTTTAGTCAACGTAAAAAAAAAATTACGCGGACTAAATTATTTCGGCACCGGATTAATTTACACGAACGGATTTCGGATTTAGACGACACGAATTTTGGAACGAATGAATTTTGATCTAAACGAAATATTGGAACAGACAATTAATTTGAAATGAAAATTCGGAGAATTGTCGCTATATTACTTCGCAAATCCTGGGATGTTACAGCTTGTTTTCATGACACTAAATAATTCATTAGGAAGAGGGCCATGAGGGATACCCGTACCGCTTAGTAGGATAGGTGGTGTGCTATATGCGACGGTATGGTAAGGAGGAACAAAATTAGCCAATTTATTCAATCGGCTCGTAGCCGGATTGGGGATGCATTGGCTCTATGCTAGCGGGAGACACTACCAAAGCGCTCGTTTGCACATGTGACGAAATACTAATTTGTCCACTAAACGAGTTCAACGGCATGCGATACAAGGTTGTTCTACACTAGTAGTGGGCGCCGATGTACTAATAGTAGGACCTACATGTGCAACATTAGACAATGATGCAATACTATCATACTTAGACTTAGACATATTCTCTTGAATCATGTATTGCCTATCATTCGTTAAGATCTTCTTCATGTCGACAAAATAATACGAAAGGTTTTCAAAAGTAACGGGAGGGTGCGAAGATGTCCTTATATTGGCAGCACCCATGGCCGCGTCATCGTCGACGGTCGGAAGAACGGGCTCCTTCACATGAGAGATCGCACCTTGGCGGTCCTTCTTGAAACACGCCAAGTACTCCTGTAGTTCGTGCTCGTCGTGTGCCTTGCACGCCTCCTCGGAGGTCTTCCGGCGTTCCAAGAACGCCTTACGCACTTCCTCGGGCAACTTCTCCAAAGAAGGCATGACAATGTTCGTCGTGGAGATCTCGGAGTTCACGGTGGAAAACGACGATTCGGTTTGTACAACAAAAATCACTCGTTCCCCAGCGGAGTCGCCAAAAGTGTGTTGACGACGAAGTAGATCCCGGGCCAACACATCGCTCGTATGTATGTGTGCGGGAACGCCGGTGTTTTTTCAACATTGGATTGGGGCAGCACCTAGACAATCCCACCTCGGGAGAGACCATGTCGAAGGAGGATCGTCTTAGGGGCGATCCGAGCTCGGTCAGGCCAACCAGATCGTCTTCAAACCTCATCGGGACGAAGGAAGAACAACACGAGGGTCGAGTGAGGGAATTATAGTTTGAGAAATGTAAAATGTAAAGGCAAATGGTTTGATCGATTCGGATGATTCTCAGCCGACCATGGACCTCTGTTTTATAGAGGTGGGGTAGTCTTATCTCACAGGGCAACTAATCCCACGAGTTAGAAAAGAAATTAGAATCAATCTGCTAAAACCTTTTCTAAATCAGTATTATCAGAGTCTCTGGTAAAGTGTCGGACACTCCGGTGACCGGAGTCTCCGGTAAGATGCCGGAGTATCCGTCATGTAATTTCGAGAACTCGGGCTCACCGGACACTCCGGCATCGTGTCGGATACAACCGAAAGCTCCGGTGGGCTAGGTGCTCGGACCCGAGAGCGCTCACCGGACACTCCGGCATCGTGCCGGATACAACCGGAAGCTCCGGTGGGCTAAGTGCCCGGACCCGAGAGCGCTCACCGGACCCTCCGATAACGTGCCGTATGCTCCGGTGGGCTAAGTGTCCGAACCCGAGAGGGCTCACCGGATACTCTGGCAACGTGCTGGATGTTCCGGTGGGCTAAGTGCCCGAACCCGAGAGAGTTCACTGGACACTCCGGCAACATGTCGGATGCTCTAGTGGGCTAAGTGCCCGAACCCTAAAGGGCTCACCAGACACTCCGGCACGGCGCCGGATACTCCGGTGGCCCTGTGATTTTTGGGTGTCAACAATTTCAATAAATTTTAAATCGTATTTGACATGAAATTTTTTTATATCATAAATTCAGTTTACCATTGGCCAACATATTGAATTATAGGAAGCAACCGACAATATTTGCATTCAAGAAAAAAAGTAACTGATAAAATTTTTTAAAACTCAGGTTCCAACAACGTCTTAGGTTCAAACATATCAACTACTACCTCCGTTCCAAAATAAGTGTTTGTTTGTGTTTTGTGCCATCTAGATTTGACCAATGATTTCTATAGATTTGGTTAACTTTAAAAACATAGTATTTGTACTTTTCAATTCATCATAAGCAATCATATATACGAATATATTATGATTTCACTAGAAATAATGTGTGGAAATTTTAAATAAACTTACGTGCGTTGTGTGTGTTATCACGATCAGAAATGAATTTTCTTTTGAACATTTATATGGATTCACGTGAAGAAACCCAAGGAATATGAGCGGTGCTAGGGTGTTTGGAATTATATGAAAATTAGTTAACTTATTCCAACGTTGCTGCTCCTTTTGTAGCAACGTCAAAACTACAACCGGGAAAGTAAAAAAATGTCATGTTCAAAAACCAAGGGCGAGTGACTATTTTTATTTGGTCGAAACATGAATATTCTTCTCGACAATTAATTGGAATATTAAGCTAGCACAGAGGATATGCCCAACAATAAAATGTTATTTACATACTAAACAAAGGGATAAAAATAATTACTGAAGGGTCCGAAAAAGGTAATTACTGGAGTTCAGCCAAAGAAATAACTCTTACTACTACTCTGGTAGCATCAGATGCTTTTTTGAGACGCAACAGACTTAGTTCCACTTCTATTAAGCAAGGTCTAACCACTAGAGAAGTTAGTACTAATCTTTTTCCAGATGCGCTTCCCTGCTTAGTGAAAAATAATCAATAGCACAATTGTTGAAGCGTTATTACTAGAAGTTTATTGATGGGTGTTTCTTTGCTCAGCGGGTGCTTGAAAATCTTGCCCCGCCTTAAAATACTATGAAATTTCAAACTTTCTTACAAATAATATTTGAATCTAGAAATAATAGATAATTGTTTATCTGTGCATGGGGAGAAGCTAATCCCTCTATTTGAAATTATTGTCATTAAGACAAGAATTCTAGTTCAGAAATGAACTAGTTGTTGTAATAGCAACAATTTAAGAACCAGGAAGTAACTTTTTTTTTGTAATCCTTCAGATTATTTTTGAAAATTATCTCTGGAAACATCAACCTTGCAGCAAATCTTGTCCATGATCATATATAACATATATTAATTTCCTACAACTTGCATGCTTCAAAGATAGTCTCAGGTATTATAAAGTTGGCAGAGGTTTGGGTGGATCATGAATGTTTCCAAACCAGCTCCCTAGAGATTTTGATTGATCTCCCAATCCGTTAACAGAACAGGACCAAATTATAGGAAAGAGATCCAAATGGCCCACAGCATACCAGAGCATGATAGTCCCATAAAGGCACTCCTTCCTTTTTAACTATTGCTATTACGATAAAAATTTTAGTTTAAAAGTGAACTAAATTTATTGTAGTAAAAATAATATTTTAAGAAAAGAAGGAGCAGTTGACAAGCAGATCCATTCCGAAGAGATATAAATGCCACCAGCTGAAAAGCTCTGATGCAACTATGTTCCCAGGATCAGATGGGGCTGCAACTTGCAAAGTGGCCAAGTGCAGTCACAGCTATAAGAACACATGCCAAGAAGCCAGCCACAATCAGGAGGTAATCCACTTGCACCTACACAGAAACTAAAATAATCTCAATGCACCTTGGCTTACTCACTAGATGATATGTTGTCAAGGGCACCCACATGATCTATTGCTCTAGAATGATACGCTCTGTGTTTGACAAAGATCAAGTTCCTAAGGTTCCTTCGAGGTCCCGCAAAATTAGTTTGATGTGGTGTTTCTACACCGGAAGATCAATTAAATTCAACGTTTCGGTTTTCTAATATTATTTCAGAGCCTAGTTCTCATCTATTGATCCACACATGCAAATCATCATACCTCCTATATAAGTGCAACCCAGTGTGCCACCTCATGTTCTCCCAATCATCCCGGCCGTTCATTATTTTCCAATCTCCTCACTATTTAACATCCTTCCTCCGTGCCCTATAACTAAGTGCGATTGCCTCCCATCCCCTCCCCGCCGTCGCATCCCCTCCTCTTCTCTCCCCGCCTCCACCCCCGTATCCCAGCGAAGCCCCCCCCCCTCTTTTCCCCATGCCCGCTGCCGATGCTCGGCTGCCAGGCCACCTCCCATCCCTTCCCCTCCTTTCCCCGTGCCCCTCCTTCCCAGCGTCCTAGTAAAGTTCCGCTGCCTCCTTTCCCCATGCCGTCGCTGATGTGCTCAGCCACCAGACCGCCACCCCTCCCTTCCCCTCCTCTCCCTGTGACCCCTCCTTCCCCATGGCTCAGCAACGGGTTGCCACTCCTTTTCCCCATGCCCCCCGCATCAGCTGCCCAGCACCCAGCTGCCACCTCCCCTCCTTCCCATGTGACTTGCCCTAGCTCCCCCTGCCGCTTGCCCTCGTTCCCCTGCACCCACCCCCACTACTCCTCGCAAGGAAGTCTCCAAGTGCTTTGGGAAAGCTGGTGAACTTAACTTCTGCTGTGCTGGGTCTTTTGATCTGTCGTTCACCGTGTTTTGATGTATCAGCATCATGACTTGACTGAGATATCTTTCGAAGGGGATACCGGTCACGAACTAGATGTACACTACTAGCTTACTTGAGTATGTTTCTCATTCTAGAAATGGCTTTTTTATATGTTCTCGCTTATGACGCTGTGTGGTACAGTGAAAATTACTTCGCTTATGACGCTGTGTGGGACAGTGAAAATTACTTCACCTACCCTACCCTGAGTGATAGTCAAATGGCTCTCCAAAAAGGAGAGAATTTTTTTCTCTAACCTCCCATTCATTTTTAATGTTGTGATTTGGGGGAAAATGGTATTGTGTGTCTGCAGCACACACACCCCTCAACATTTTATTCCTATTCTTTGCATATCGGCTCTTAAATTTTGTTCTATTTACACCAACACTCCCCCTCAAGATGGGCCAAAGATATTCATCATGCCCATCTTGTTACATGTCAACTCATTCTCCTTAGGACCTAGACCCTTTATGAAGCAATCAGCTAATTGGTTACAAGACTTGACATACTCAAGTTTTAAGACCCCACTATCTATTTTCTCCTTAGTGAAGAACCTATAATCTCCACATGCTTCGTGCGGTCAAATAGCACTTGATTACTCGCAATGTTGATTGCAGCTACATTGTCACAATGAAGGAGCATACTTTCATTCCTCAACAACCGGAGCTCCTTCAATAGGCCCTTTAACCACATTATCTCACATAGAGCTAATGCCATTGCTCTCTGCTTCCGCACTAGACCTAGCCACTACTGCCTACTTTTTGCTTCTCCATGAGACTAAATTGCCTCCCACAAATACACAATATCCAGATGTAGATCTTCAATCATCCCTGCAACTTGCCCAATCAGCATCAAAACAACCTTCGAGATCTAAGTGTTGGTTCTTCCTAAACCACAACCCCTTTTCAGGGGTTCCTTTCAAATATTCAGAATTCGGTGAACAACCTCCATGTGCCCTTTCCTAGGATCATGCATATATCTACTTACCACACTCACTGCATAAGAGATGTCAGGTCTCGTATGGTATAGATATATGAACCGACCCAACAACCTTTGATATGTCTCTCGATCAACAGGATCACCTAACTGAGCACATGTCTAGTGATTTCTATCAGTAGTTGAACTACATGTGCGGCATCCAAGCATCCCTATCTCTGCCAACAGATCAAGCACATACTTCCTCTGAGAGAGAAGAATACCTTTGGATGATCTATCAATCTCAATTCCAAGGAAGTAGCGGAGAGTTCCTAAGTCCTTTACCTCAAAGGCTTTCCCAAACTTCTCTTTTAATGACTTAATTTCCTCCACATCATCTTCAGTGATCACGAAGTCATCACAATAAATAGCCAAGATGGTGATATAGGATTCTTGATGCTTATAAAAGATTGTGTGATCTCCACTGCATTGAGAATAACCCATATCACACACTGCTCGTCTGAATCTATCAAATGATGCACGTAGTGACGGCTTCAATCCATATAGTGACTTCTTAAGCCTACACACCTTCTCAATGGTTTGACTATTTGCAAATTCAGGTGGAATTTCTATATAGACCTCCTCTTGTAAGTCACCATGAAGAAATGTATTCTTCACATCAATTGGTGAAGGAGCCAACCAAAATTCACAGCACAAGATATCAATGTCCTCATAATGCTCATTTTTTGCCACAGGTGCAAATGTTTCAACATAGTCAATTCCATATGTTTGACTATATCCTTTTACAACTAATCTTGCTTTGTATCTGTCCACCTTTCTTTCAGGGGTCTGTTTCACTGTAAAGACCCATTTACAACCCACTGCCTTCTTTCCTTTTGGAAGGTGAACAAGTTTCCATGTTTTGTTCTTGTTAAGAGCATGCAACTCTTCTTTCATTGCATCTTTCCACTTCGGATCTTGCTTTTCATGCCGCCAGTCTTTCGGAATAGGCATTGTTTGTAGAGATGCAATGAATGTTTTATATGCAGGTGAGACACGGTAATATGAAATGAAATTAGCAATATCATGATTTGTACTAAAATGCTCAAAGCCAAGATGAAGAGGAGGTTTTCTAGCATTAACCCTATGATCTCTATGGTGTGCAAGAGGAAGTTCTAAATGCTCAAAGGTGGAAGGATTGTTATCACTGGAGAGAGGGCCAGGAGAGGTTTGGGATTGGAGCAACAGGCGGTTGTGGCTGTGGTTGCTTGACATGCTCCCCCTGACTCTTAAATCGTCTTCATTCGTACACAATTGGTTGTTTCTCTATAGTCATCTTCTCTTCTTTGTTTTGTTGCTCTTCTATGCATTTTGTGGGACATGGAATTGATCCAATAACTACCACCTCATCATCATCCTCACAACTTTGTGGAGTACTATTGCTTCTACCTTCATCATCTCCACAACTTTCACCATGAATCACCCTGTCTTGTGTCACCCCCTCATATATAGGTGGTGCAGTTCCACCAACAATCGCTTCTTGAGTTGCATCACCACTATGCACACAATCATTCTACCCCTTTCTACTATCACTCTGATTGATAGAAGATAATTCTTCATCAAGATCATCTTTCTTTGTATATTATGGTTCGAACTCATAAAATGTCACATCTATACTCACAAATAATCTTCTTCCATTCATATCCCAACACTTGTATCCTTTCTGCATGAAAGGATAACCAACAAATATGCACTTCACAGCTTGAGAATCTAATTTTCCTATAGAAGGCTGATGATCTCTCACAAAGCAAACACGTTTCAAACACCCTAGGTGGAACTTTAAACTCTCTCTATCCAAATAAAAGCTCAACAGGTGATTTCATACTGAGTATTCTGGATGGCATGCGGTTGATGAGGTATACAGCCGTCATTACAGCTTCACTCTATAAGTACCTAGGCACATTCATCTGAAACATAAGAGACCTGACCACCTCCAACAAGGATCGGTTTTCCTCTCAGCTACACCATTTTGTGGTGGAGTACCAGGACAAGTAGTTAGATGAGTAATCTCTTGATCTGAAATATATGACACAAATTCATTGTTCACATATTCTGTCCCATTATCAGTGCGGATGGTCCAGATTTTTGCATTAAAATGATTAGTGACTAGTTTATGAAAGTCTTGGAAGCACCAAAGCATCTCATTCTTGTGCTTAAGCATATAAATCCAAGTTACATGGGTATAGCAATCAATAAAAGTGACACCACTTGAAACCATTCACAGATGTAACTAAATAGGGACCCCAAACATCAGAGTGTATTAGAATAAAAGGTTCACAACTACGAAGACCAATACTGGCATAGGTGGATCTTGGGTGCTTGCCAAGTTCACATGCATCACACACAAGTCTACTTTTGTCCACTTCCTTGAAGACATCAGGATACAACCGTCTCAAGTTTTTGAAAGGTACATGTCCTAACTGACAATGGGGTAGCAAAACTTCCCTCATGTCTCCTCCTGCAGCTTCTGCCAATGCTAACTTCTCATGATTGATGATCCACAACCCGTTACGCCTGACTCCAGTCCCAATCCTCCTCCCAGTCCCCTTCTCCTGAAAGACACAAGAATTCTCATCGAATATAACTGTGCACTTGAATTGATCAATGATAGAGCTAACAGAGAGAAGATTAACTGAAAATGATGGGACATGCAAAACTGATGACAAGCTAAGAGACGGTGTACACTCTATGGATTCAACACCATGAATAAATTGTGAGGTGCCATCAGCAATTTAAATAGATTCATAATGAGTGTATGGAGTGTATGTTTTAAGAGAACTAGACATACCTGTAACATGTTTTGATGCTCCTGAATCTATGACCCAATCTATATGATCCATATATGATTATGCAAGTGCCTGTGCTTGAGTACCTTAACCCATGTGGGTGTAATTGGCAAAGTTACCGAAGTGGCCGACAGTTGTTGTAGTCACCAAAGTGCTAGTGAAGTTCTCTGGAGCTTTGCCCTTCTGCCACTGCTCCCATTGCTTGATTTGTTCTCCTGTGAGAGTAATAGATGGAGTCTCCTCAGTAGTAGCCACACTGGCTCGAGGTCCACTACGTCCTCTACCTCGACCTCCTCCACGACCTCCATGACATCCTCCATAACTCCCAAGAGTAGTACCACGACCACCACGAGTTCCACTCCGACCACCATTGCCCTTTGGATGAGGACAGTTATAGCTCAGGTGTCCTTCCTTCTCACAATTGTAGCACTCTCTTTCATCAACTGATGTGTAGGCAGACTTCATAGGATTGTTACCTCCCATTACTCTAAGCCTACTTTCTTAATGGATCATAACTGAAATGGCTTCATCCATAGTGGGAAGGTTCTCTTAGTGACAAAAAGCAGCTCTCCTACTCTCAAACTCAGGGTCAAGATTTTTTAAGAATTGTGTCACCCTTCTATCCTTCACCCACTTCTGAACAGTCTCATTATCCTTGGGAGTCTACATAAGTAGTGGAGCATAATGATCTAGCTCACTCTATAAGTACTGAAGCTCACTAGCATATTGCTCAACCGATCTTCCTGCCTGTGTCACTGCATCTGCCTTATTTTGAATCTCCATCATCATCATCATCACATTTCCTCTCCTAGAATACATGTTACTCAAGGTCATTCAAATCAGTGCGGCCGTGCGCATTGCTTTCACCATCTTACTGACCGATGGAGTCATTGACGCCAACAACCATGCCACAATGACAGAGTTTGTAGCATGCCATACCTTCCATTCTGTGCTAAGTTTGTGAATGGGCTCAACACATTCCTCCTCCAAATAATTCTCCACTACCTTTCCTCCTAAAAGCACTCGTCGTCTAGGCCACCTCAAATAATTCTTGCTGCCTTCTAGCTTCACATCATTTGGGATAAGCTCTAATTTCAGTTCAGAAGATCCTACACTTGCTTTGGGACCAATCAAACTCATTCCCAAAAGCTCCTGAATCATACATCTCATTTTACTTTTCATCTCACTCCTTGTGATTAGTGAGTCATTTTCACTTGCACTAGCATCACCCGATAGAGTTGTCATCGTTAACAGGACAAAGGCAACAAATTTCAAGCAAAATCGGACCAGGTTTCTTCCCAAACGCTCACAGAGAGAACTCAGACCACTAACAATTCAGCAGTGACGAGCTGACAACACCTTCTTCCTTTCCCTTTCCTTTTTCCTTTTTTTTTCCTCTCCTGCCAGCAGCACGTAGCACTCCTCTCTTCCTTTCTCTGGCACCACGGCAGCAGGACCACACAGCAGCAGGGCCACTACTTTCTCTCTTCCTCTCTCCTTCACATGTGGCTGAACCCAAGCCACGGCCTGCTTGCACACTCCACCTCGCTCACGCTACTGTGCGCACCAGCTGCCCGCAGCAGCTCGCACACAGCAGCTCTGGCCATCCTCCGCAAGCCAACTGCACGTCGCCCGCGCGCGCCAGCTGCGCCTCAGCACGGAGCTGCGCACACCGCGCGACCACGCATCGGCCACGCGACCCAAGCAGAGCCACGCCTCGCGCCCAGCAGCGCCGCACCCCGCACCGGCTCGCGGCGATGCCCTGCAGGCGGCGGCGACCAACGAGCTTCCACGGCGACGGTGGAATCGGCGATGCTCTCTAACCCTAGTCTGTATACCATGTTGTGATTTGGGGGAAAATGGTGTCGTGTGTCTGTAGCACACACCCCTCAACATTTTATTCCTACTCTTTGCATAACGGTCCTTACATTTTGTTCTATTTACGCCAACATTTAACAGTAGTCTGTCATAGCTATGTCATAGCTCTCTTATTTTCCTTCTCCTATGTGTTGTGATGACTTGGTAAGAATTGATTTCCGTAAATATAACCTATCAATTATTACTTTACTTGGAGTTCGGTTTTGCCATACGTCTCGGCATGACAATTTTTGGCAACCCCTTTACTCTAATGTATCGAATGCAGTTTTTATCAGGCCTCAATTTCAACAACACTCAGTTTCTTGCTCCTGAAAAAAGATTGAGACATAATTTAATGGAAACTCTGCTGTTGATGAGCAACACTGGACAAGAAGGAGCCTGCTGAGAGTCTGCCACGGCTTGGACTCGGATATGATTTACAGTACTAAGAGGCTTCACTATCATCCTAAAAGTAACTAAAATGTCATTGTTATGCTCAGTCATGCAATTTTATTTTCTAATTAAATGAGGAAGGGAAACTTTGTCTGCACTTTCAGAGTCATACAAAACTTAATTGTTAATCGACCATTAAGTCTTAAATCACACACACACACACACACACACACACACACACACAACCTTTTCTTTTACGGGGAGATCTACTTTTGCACCTACAATAACTTGCTACCAGCAATTAGTTAGCCATTAGATTGCATTTTTTATGATCATCTAACTATCCATAAATTCTCGCACCAGAAAATCAACTAGTTATAAAAGAAAAGCATACCTGATCTCTGAGTATTACAATTATTCATTACCATATAGCTTATGCAGGAACACTTATCGTTGTACAAGTTTCAGAAAAAATCTATGAAGAATACTTGCCGATTAAAGCAAGGGCAAGTACGCTGGATTGCTAGCTCGGACATGCATGGGTAACGTTAGCTTCCTCTACCATCATTTCATTCAGTTTTTGTCCTTTGCCCAATCTAGCATGGACCATGTCATGTGGGGGCGAACATACTCCAGGCGCCGCAGGGCGCGAGACGTGCGTCGGGCCACGGAACTCGCAGCGCGCGCGGAGGAGAGCCGCGACGCAGGGCACGACCAGGCCACCATCAGTGGCTAGGATTACAAGATAATTAGTTTCTATTATTAGTCCTTTGTTTTAGGAGCAATTAGCTCTCATTCGGTTGGACCAAGGGCCATATATCTCCTGTAACCGTACATTAATAAGGTTAAGCAAGATTGTTATCTCTAAGCCTTCTATCTCTCTCGTCTATGAACAAGCCTGCGGCGGAGGGGCAAACCTCGCCGGAGAAGACGAACCGTGGCTACGAACTCCGTAGCCAGGGGCCAGCTACCCTAGAGTCGGAGGTCCTTGACAGACCAGGCTCTCTTAATTGGGTGAGAGATTTGTTTCACCACGGGCCATGTATGAGCACTCTTACATTGAACATCGCATTGTGACAATGTATATATAAAACCCATCTAGGTATTCCACCATGATACGGTTTTGGGGAACCGTCGATGGGCATCTCAGTCAGCTTCTCACTCTTCACCATAGACATTTTCTTATAAATTCATGTGTGAGTACATAACACATCCTAGTACTCCCCCATTCTTAAATTGTTGTCGTTAGAACAACTTCAGTTAATTTTTATACCAAAATTATTGTCCTAACAATATAACAAAACAAAGGGTGTATAGTTTTGTCTTCAAGTGAGTGTACCTTCTGACAAGATTGAATGTACTATACCCCAAAAACACCCCTTCATGCTCCCCTGGCGATCTACTTCATCAACATATGGTGGATTTCAATGATAGGCAATTTTCTAGCATATAACACCGTATGGTATCAATGTCAAACTCCAGAAAAATCTCAGAGAGGATTCAATACCTGAATGGAGAAGCTTTGTTCATATTAGCTCTTTGAATTGAGTGTTGGAGAACGGAGCCAAGCTCTATGATGGCCCAAATTTGGCCCATGACCCGAAGAGTAAGCGCCGGCATGCGACTCAACAGTGCTCATGTATCACCCTAGTTCAAGCTTGTAGTTGTATGTTTTGGGCCTTAATGGTCCATAATTGAAGTGAAGTGGAGGTGGGACTAGTCCCACCTTGGTTGTTTAGGGAGGTGAGGACCGACTTATAATCTTTGTTGTTCCAACCATAGCACCTCCTAGTTAACTTTTTGACACGAAGTGAGACTGAAAACGTAAGAGGGGTGCTATGCATAAATGCGCGAGCCCGCTCCACATGAGAGCTGGGCGGTAAGTGTGCTTTGGACGTGGGGCATTACAGTTCACCTCGAACTCTAGCGGGTTCTATGAACTCTGCTTCAGTGTCAAGACTCACAGCGAACTCCTGCTGCAAGATGATGTCCAGAACACGAGAAGCACAATGACACCTAGGCACCCAGCACAAGAGAAGGTTCAGTGTCATATACCGGTGATGATTGTGACACAATCCATATGGAATAATATTGCTAATGGGCCCTCAGAGATCTACTCCCTTGTTCCTGTAATTGTTATTGCTATTGACTTCTAATATAAACTTTGACCACACATCTTATTCAAAAAATTAATTTAAATGTGCAAAATTATAACCCATGTTCAAACTACTTAATGATAAATCAAATTATAATAAAATATATAATATTCATCAAATATTTTTGAATAAGATGAAGAGTTAAAGTTGATGTTAGAAGTCAACAGCGATAACAATTTAAAAACAGAAAGAGTATCTCTTAAGCCAAAGCAGCACCTACCAGGGAAGGGGGATCGGCATTACGAGCATTGAACTTCTTCTTCCCTGGTTCCTCTCCTTGGCTCTCCTCTGCTTTTTCTCCCCACCCCCCCCCCCCTTCCCCCTGATCTGCTTGTTCTTCTTTGAGCCTCATCTGGCTTCCTCCCCTGTCTGCTTACTACTCTCTGACCCCTCTAGTCCTTCTCTATACTTCCTTCATTCCATTATTTTAGCATTTCTAGCATTTCGATGAGGGAATAGCAGAGTAAAAGAAAGACACTGCTGCCCCTAATTATTGTCCACTCCATGCATGCTTTCAATGTGCACCCTGCCCCTTTGATCAACTAGGTTTTAGCCTCTCACGATGATGTGTCAAGCTATGAAGGCCTCCTGCGGTGACATCTAAGCCTTCTAGCACTGCTTGGCACTTGTCATATCACCTTGGATGATTATAATTTGAAACAAGAGATGAAGGCTTCAAATACTTATAAATTGGCACAGAGGAAGTATTTGTATCTCCAGATCGAGTTTCTATTTGCCTAGGAGGTTTGTATTAATATCTATATTTGTTCCGTGACTTTGATATGGGGATTTGTAACAATCGGTAATTAGAGCCTCTCCACCGCCTGTTTTGCTGTGTTTCTCCATCCCAAAATTTTTTTGCCCACCCTCGCCCCATCATCCACCATCAAGCACACCGAGTGTCCGATGAAATTCCCAGCCTAAAAATATGTCATTTCTGGTTCTCCAATTACTTCCCCGATCCACACCGCCAACCACTCTACATCATGTGTGAGACATGGCGCAGGACCAAGCCTTTGCTGACTTCTTCAAGCGGTACATAGAAGATCAGCGGAAGACTGCCAAAGCACGTGAACAAGCCAAACGCTGGTCGAAAGCTGTTGCAGAAGGCACTCGAAGAGCTTCAGCATGCCATGGATGCAGGGAACTCAACGCTCTCCAGACTTCATCGACGAGCAATACCATCGTGAAGTCTTAACTAAACCCCACCAGCATTGTGGCGACGGATGGCTCTTATTCCCATTAACATCAACGCCGATGCGCCTCCAACCTGCTCGATGAAATGTTCAAGTGGTGTCATCAATGTACTGGCTCCTTCTACTGTGTACTCCATCACCGGAAAGCTTGTCATCGACCGTACCAATTCTTCTGCTGCATCCACAACCATCACTGCCATGCCTAGTAACATCAACACCGACGCACCCACAAGGTACTCGACAATTGGCCTCGATAACGACTATGGTCCTGGTGCAGCCGCTCCTGCATTCCACTCGTCTGGGCATGTTTGAGGACATTCCAGCATTAACAGAGGTTTCTGCATTGGGTTTTTTTTTATTGATGTTAGAACACTTGCTAAGAATCCCATGTTTGCCCATTACTCAAGGCACCTTCAATCTGAAGCTGATATAAATCGTTTATTTCTCTACACAAGTTACTTGCGTTTGGTAGTGAATGATAAAGAGAATGGTACAGAAGAGCTTATTGCCTTGGCCAGCAAAGCTTCAGCAGAAACAAGTACCGAAAATGTCCATTATTAACATAGGCATATATTCAAAGCAATGGATAGATTTCTTTTTCCTGATGCAACAAATGACCTACCAAAGGATCCTTCAGAGGGAGATCATCATTTACGGTGTAGTGGATTGAGTTTTACCATTGTCGTGGTTGGATATACAAACAAGCAAGCTGTCCCTTCTACAACATTGTTGACTCAAGAAGAGTTGTCAAAAAAATTGAAGGATCAGTACTTTGGGTGCATTCCTGATATCAGGCAATCAGCACTTCCTCACAAAGATGCAGACATGACCTATAGAGAAGCTAATGTTGGTACTGTCCTGGCCAACTATCCTGGCGTTATATATTCACCTGCTTATCATCAATATATACCTGGATATCCAAGAATTGATGGATGCAGCAAGTATGTGATAATGAGGTGTGATGCAACCAAACTCAATATGAAGCCATGTGGTAGAACTAGGGGTTTCTACCGGACCGGCTACGGAGATTGTAAGGGTGGAAGAGAGTAGGACGTGGCCTCGGAAGGTGGTGAGAGCGAGAAGGCGCCGTGGTGGACACGGCGCCAGAGGGACTCTGGGTGGCGGCTCTTCTGTTGAAGCTGACAGCTAAAGTGCTGCTTCTGCTTGCCTTCTTCAATGAGGTTTATAACATATTTATATCCTCTTGGGCTAATTATGAATTCTACGTTAGAGGATTTGATCCTATCCACTCGACTCCTAAATTAAACGACCTCCAAAACTAAAGATCCTAAATAAAAAAAAAGATTATCCTAAATGAGAGAAAATAAAAAAATATAATAGTGGCCGATCTTATCCACTAGGTGGGACCGGTTGGGGGTGGCGCCAGCCCCTGTGCGCCGACTGGCTAGCGCCTGCCGTAGTGGATGCGGGTCATAACATCTCTCCCCGCCTGGAGAAACAGCTCGTCCTTGAGCTGAAACAACGGGTAGAGGTCCTGAAACTCCGTGAGCAGCTCCCACGAAGCATCCTCGGGCGGCAAGCCGAGCCACTGGACCAAGACGTACCAAACATCTCGACGCTTCTAGGCGCGAAGAACAGCCGCTGGTGTGGATAGGATGCGGCCATCATGTGTTGGCGGCACCAATCCTGGAGCTGTCGGGGTGTCACCGCGATGGGGCTTCAGCAAACCCACATAGAAAAATGTCGTGAAGGCAGGCACCCTCTGGCAACTGGAGCCGATAGGCCACCTGGCCCACACGTTCCGTCACCTAGAACGGCCTGGCGTAGCATGGGTCCAACTTGCCCTTGGCACGTGGTTCCAGCAAGCGGGTGCGGTGGAGGAGGCGTAGACCCAGTCGCCGACCGCGATCTCCAGGTCGCGATGATTCGCGTCATAGTAGGTTTGGAGATCTGCTGAGCTTGAAGAAGGCATTCCCGTACGTCCGCCAAGAACTCGTCATGCTCGCGGAGGAGTGTGTCAACGTTGTCCACGGGAGCAGTCCCCCTTGTGTAGGGCAGGAGCGGGGGCGGGTCGCACCCATACACCACCTTGAATGGTGTGGCGCGTAAAGTGGTGTGGAAGGACATTTTGTAGCAGTACTCTGCCCATGGTAGCCAGTCCACCCAAGCTCACGGACGGTCTCCGGTGATGCAACGTAGGTACATCGCGATCACTTTGTTGACGACCTCTGACTGGCCGTCCGTCTGAGGGTGGAAGGCCATGCTCATGTGCAGGGTGACGCCGGCTCTCTTAAAGACGTCGCGCCACACATGTCCTGTGAATACTGGATCCCTATCGCTGACGATGGACGAAGGGAACCCGTGTAGTCGAATGATCTCGCCAAAGAACGCGTGGGCGACGGATGTGGTCGTGTAGGGGTGGCTGATGGCGATGAAGTGGGCATACTTGGAGAAACGGTCCACCACCATGAGGATGACAGATTTGCCACAGACTTTGGGCAACCCCTCGATGAATTCCATGGCAATGTCTGCCCATACCTGCGAGGGAACATCAAGCAGTTGAAGCAGTCCAGCTGGTTGCACCGTCTCAGTCTTGTTCCATTGGCACGTGCTGTAGTCCTGAACGAAGCGCTGCACCAGTGTACGGTCGCCGGGGATGTAGAAGTCACCGCGAAGTCAATGCAGCGTCTTCTATATGCCCTCGTGTCCGGTCCCGTGTGCCAACGAGAGCGGCTGGCATCGTAGGTCGCCGTGGTCTGGTATGTAGATGGGTGACCCATGAAGGAGGAGACCCTCCCTCAGGTGCCATGGCTCCTCAAGTGCACCCTCCCGCAGCCGGCACAGGAGGTCGTTCATCTTGGGTGCCACACTGGTGGCGGCTCGAATGTCGTCGAGGAACGTGAACGACGGGCTCGAGGCAGTGATGGCTGCAGCCTCGGTGTGTGCCGTGGAGTCGAAGTCGCGGTGAGACAAAGCATCGGCCACTGTGTTTAAAAGACTCGGACAATATTCGACGAAGAAGTCAAACCCGAACAGCTTGCTGATCCACTGGTGCTGTGGTACGGTGGAGAAGCACTGATCAAGCAAGAACTTCAGGGCAAAGTGGTCTATGCGCACGAGAAACCGTCGGCCCCAAAGGTAGGGGCGCTAGTGCCAAACCGCTTGCACGAGCCCAATCAACTCATGCTCGTAAGCTGCGAGTTTCACGTGGCGCGCTGCAAAGGGCTGAAGAAGTCGACGATGAACGGCTTGTCGAAGATGGGCATCTGCCTCACCGGCCCTGATGATAAGGCGCGCTTGAGCGCCTCAAATGCGTCCCCGGCCTCCTCCATCCAGTAAAAAGCTTCCTTGCTCAGGAGCTGCGTGAGAGGCGCGACGTTGGAGATGAAGTCGCGGATGAATTTGCGGTAGTACCTGGCGAGGCCAAGGAAACCCCGCAGGCCCCGGGCTGACCGCGGCGTTGGCCACGACTGGACGGTAGCCACCTTGTCGCTGTCCATAGCGACTCCGTCGGTGGAGATCACGTGTCCGAGGTACGTGACCGATGGCACTCCAAAAGAGCACTTTGATCTCTTGATGTGGAGGCGGTGCGCTCGAAGTGCCGTGAGGGCAAGGCACACATGCTGCAAGTGTTCGGCCCATGACGAGCTGTATATCAGTATGTCATCGAAGAACACTAGGACAAACCTGTGTAAGAACTAGCGAAGCACGTCATTCATCAACGCATGGAACGTGGCCGGCACGTTGGAGAGGCCGAACGGCATGACGAGGAACTCAAAGTGGCCTGGTGTGTTCGGAACGCCATCTTCTCGATGTCGTCCGGGTACATGCGCATGGTGGTAGCCAGAACGGAGATCGAGTTTGGAGAAGAAGCGTGTCCCATGGAGCTCATCCAGGAGCTCATCGACCACCGGGATCGGAAACTTGTCCTTGGACGTCTTGTCGTTGAGGGCGCGGTTCTAGATGCAAAATCGCTAGGTGTTGTCCGCCTTCCGTACCAAGAGAACCGGGGCGGAGAAGGTGGACGTGCTCGGCCAAATGATGCTTTGGGCGAGCATAGTGTCGCACTGGCGTTCCAGCTCGCCATTTTGAAGTTGGGGGTACCGGTATGGCCGCACGGCCATCGGCGCTGTGCCAGGGAGTAGGTGGATGCGGTGGTTGTAGGGCCGCGCTAGGGGCAGTCCCAGAGGTTCCTAGAACAGGTCATCGAACTGCTGGAGCATGCCGTCCAATAGCGGACGGTCAAATCCGGCTCCGACGGCGTGTAGCTCTGGCGTACGGCTGTTACCTAGGGAAGATCCAACGCCCTTCCAGGTGATGCGCCGTGACCCTCTCGTGAAGGCCATGCACAAGTCCTCAAAATTCTAGAGCATGGGACCCAGTGTGCGCAGGAAGTCGATACCTAGGATGACGTCAAAGCCACCAAGGTCGATGCTGAAGCAGCTGATGGTGAACTCCTCGGTGCCAATAGTCAGTGCTACCTCATGTGCGGTCCCTTTACATGGAACTCGGTCCACGTTTGCCACCAGAACTCACATGGTGGGACGCGGCACCATGGGTAGATGGAGTGTGCGCAGGATCTTGCCGTTGATGAAGTTGTGGGTGGATACGGAGTCGAGGGGGGCTAGTAGGTGGCGGCCGAGGATGTCGACGTAGAGGTGCATGGTGTTCTCCGTCCGGACGCCTGCGATGGCATGGAGGGAGACCACAGGTGGTGTCAACGTGTCGGCGCCCTCTGTTGCCCCTGCTCGCTCGTCGTGTAGTGGAACAGCTGACTCCCCTGCTGTCTTGTCGACGAAGTCATCGGTCACCTCCAGATATAACAGCCGTTG
>BCLH01000211.1:80439-98179 GCA_001602315.1 Zoysia pacifica
GGCGGCCGAGGATGTCGACGTAGAGGTGCATGGTGTTCTCCGTCCGGACGCCTGCGATGGCATGGAGGGAGACCACAGGTGGTGTCAACGTGTCGGCGCCCTCTGTTGCCCCTGCTCGCTCGTCGTGTAGTGGAACAGCTGACTCCCCTGCTGTCTTGTCGACGAAGTCATCGGTCACCTCCAGATATAACAGCCGTTGGCATTGGTGCCCACGGACATATGGCTCGTCACAGTTGTAACACAGCCCCTGCCGGTGCCTCTCCATCTGCTCGGCTGGCGTGAGCCGACGGATTATGCGCGCCAGTACTGGGGGAGTGGTCGCCGGCTGTGGCACTGCCAGGGCCAAGGGCGCGCCCTGTGGTGGCATGGTCGCGCTCGCTGGACGGTAGGACGAAGGTGGCCCTGGGCACTGTGGCGGCCAGACCGCCTGTGGTGTGGTGGCCCTGGGCACTTTTCCAAACACCGTCTGCAGGTCTTGTGGCTCGCGCAGTTTGACGTCCACCTTGATGTGCTCTGGAAGGCCCCCCTCAAAGAGATCTGCCTTCTGGAGGGGAGACATATCGCAAGCATGGCATAAGACAGTGTTGAAGCGGTCGGTATAGTCATGAACTTTCGATAAGAACGGCAGTCGGGCACGCTCGGAGAGGCCCCCGAATAGCTGGATCGAACCACAGATGGTAGAGTTCTTTAATGCGCTCCTAGCTAGGCATACTCTCGTCCTGCTCGAGGGCGTAGAACCAAGTCTGTGCGGCGCCCACCAAGTGGTACGACGCAAGCCAGACTCGGTCCGAGGGCAGGGTGCGCTGGCCCCAAAAAAACTGCTCACAATGATTGGGCTAGTTCAGGGGGTTCTCGGATCCATCATAGGTAGAGAAATCCATCTTGTAGAAATGAGGTGGCGCCGACACTTGCGCCTCGCTGGTTCCTTTGTGGGGTGGTGCATCAGGGTAAGTCGTGTAGACCGTCCTCGCTATCATTGGCGCAGGGAAGGATGGGATCGGCGAGGGTGAATGTGGCATGGGGATCTGGTGGATGGGTAGTGGGGCTGGTGATGTCTTCTGGAGCTCTAGGTTAGAGAGACGTAGGGCCATGTTGGCCATGGTGCGGTTTATATCGGCGAGCGCTCTTGCCATGGGGTTGTCAGGCTCGGCTGGAGGATTCGTGGCTGTGGGCGGTGCCACCATGGTGGTCGGCCCTGGGCTGGAAGTGGGCGGCGGTGGCAGGGTGGTGGGCGGTGGCGGCAGGGAGGTGGTGGGCGTAGGACCTGACATCGATGATACCAGATTAGTAGAACTAGGGTTTCTACCAGACTGGCTGTAGAGATTGTAAGGGTGGAAGAGAGGAGGACGTGGCCTCGGAAGACGAGAGAGCGAGAAGGCGTCGTGGTGGACACGGCGCCCAAGGGACTCTGGGCAGCGGTGCTTCTGTTGAAGCTGACAGCCAAAGTGCTGCTTCTGCTTGCCTTGTTCAATGAGGTTTGCAACCTATTTATAGCCTCTCGGGCTAACTATTGATCCTATATTAGAGGATCTGATTCTATCCACACGACTCCTAAATTAAAGGACCTCCACAAACTAGAGATTCTAAATAAAAGAAAGATTATCTTAAATGAGAGAAAATAAGGAAAGAATAATAGTGGCCGATCTTATCCACTAGGTGAGACCGGTTGGGGTGGCGCCAGCCCCTGCTCTGGCTGGCTGGCACCTGCCGTAGTGGATGCCGGTCATAACACCATGTCATTTTGGTGATGAATCAAGAAAAACTATGGGATGGCTTAGGTTCAATAGATGCTATACCACCGATAGGTTCAGAGAGCAACTCTGATATAGCCTGGCGAATTCATACCAAACATCTGGAGAACAGTATCAGGTTTGAGTCTCCACCACCTGCCAACCACTTGATGGGTTTTCTCGATCACGGCACTGATGTCATGGTGTCTACAAGTGTTTTTGTGATATGTGTTGATTTGAAATCCTGGTCACCACCCAGGCTGCTGGATATTTTGGTTGACAGTGGCAAAATTCGGCTAATACCCTGGCCATCTTTCATCTCTAGTTATGGTTGCTTTATGAGTTGGGAGGTAAGTTCAGTTTGGAAATCACCATGGCCACTTCAACCACGACAAAGCATCAGATTTCATACATGTGACTATGCAAGGCTCTTGTCCAAGAAGATAAATCCATATATTCACAAAACACTAGTTGAGGCTGATTTCAAAGATAACAAAGCTGGTGTTTTTTTTGTTCTACTATTGGCGAAGTTGGATGTCCTTACAACGCCAAAGTCTCCTCAAGAATTTCATTTCATCAGCTTGGGGGCAAGCCGAATTTCAAGCGGTGGGAATGTCATAAACCGGTGATGGTTGGACCACAATCCATATGGGCTAATATTGCTAATGGGCCATCAGGGAACTATCTCATAAGCCAGGAAGCAGCTACCAGGGAAGGGGGATCGAACATTACGAGCATTGGTCTTCTTCTTCCTCGGTTCCTCTTCCTCAGTTCTCCTCTGTTTTGCCTCCTCCTTATCTGCTTGCTTCTTCTTTGAGCCTCTTCTGCCTTCTTCCCCTTTCTGCTTGCTGCTCTCTGACCCCTCTATTCCTTCTCTATATTACCTAGTGTTGTATCTCCAGATCGAGTATTTCCATTTGCCTAAAGAGATTTGTATTATAAACTATGCTTGTTCTGTGACTTGGATATGGCGTTTTGTTAAATTCAGGTCCGCTCACATGGCGGTGTCTCAACGGAGCGAGATCAGTAGCGCATGCCTGTCGTGCTCCTCTACCACCACTACTAGTGCCTGACAATGTCACTCTAGGATCGCCAATCTCCCCTGCTGGTGTGGAACGGTGGCCATGACATATGAAGGGCCAACATGTGACCTATCCCAATTAATACTTGGCCAGCTGGGCCGAGCCAAATGGGCCAGCCTGAGGCCCAGCTGTTTAGGCCTGGCAAGGGCACGGCCGGCTCGGTGGCCAGACGAAGCATGCCTGGGCCTGGCCGCAAGCTCATTGGCCTGGCACGGGCACAGCCCATTTAAGTTGGCCCGATCAGGCCCGATACAGGGCCCGTATAGCCTATTCAGCCCGGCATGACACGACCCAACCTGCTCCGACCGTTTACCAATTTCTGGAGTTTTATATTAAAAATATATGTAATTTGACCTATTTAAGTTTAAAATTTATGATTTTTAACATTATATAATTAATTTTTAGTAATTTTTTAAAAAATAATATTTTTTTTCGTGCTCCGGGCTAGCCCGACACGGCTGACCCATGAAAAATCAGCTGGGCCGTGCTTGGGCCTGACCAATCGGCCCATGGGCTAGCACGGCCCGACCTGACCAACAAGACCAGTCGTGCTGGGTTGCCTCTGCTTCAGCCAGAGCCCGGCTCGGCCCATTGGCCAGCTATAATCCCAACTGCATCTCATACAGTAGAATAAACTTTTCAGATCAGGTTTGCCCACCGGCATCGTTGTTAACTGCTGATGATTGCCATCACTTGCCAGAGGTTGGTGATGCTTGGTTTCCCTAATGTTGTCAACACTAATCCTCAGGTCACTTGGGCTCTGTTCGGTTCCGCTTATAAGCAGCTTATCAGTCAAAATAAGTGATAATAGGGCCTCAGCTTTAGTGATTTGAACTACGAGAAGCGAAAAGCAAGAAGCAAGAAAATCTTCGCTTAGATTATTATCTAAGCGTGGCTGAGAGAATGGTTCCCAAATAGGGCCTTGATCTTGCAGATGAATCCGATTGAGCATGCAGACATGCCCCAGTCACAACATTCAATCTAGATCATCAATGCGTCAGGATGGCAGATTAGATCCTGCTCCCTCATTAGCTGCTGCAGTGCCTCTCCAGCCCAATCCCAGTCCTATGTGGTGTGACCATGATGGATGGAAGAGCTAAAGCCCTTTGGAACGTAGTAATTTCACATAAATTATATAGGAATCAGTTCAATTTCATAGGAAATACAGGAAATGGAAATTTTTCATGTGTTCCAAAAGGGCCGAAGGCCCAGATTTGAAAGTGGGATTTTTCCTGGTTTTTTCCCCGTGAAATTAAACTGATACATGACAAATTCCTATTAGATTCATTTGAAATTCTTCCTTCTAAATAGGGTCTAAACTTTGATCTACTTCATGAGAGGAAAGGCATGCTTTGGATTTTAAGAGAGCCAAACCCATAAACTGAGAAAAAATAACATCTAAGGGGTCATTTGGATGGAGGAAAACCAAAGGATTTTTAGAGGATTTGATTCCTATGAAATGTTTCCTACATGGGGCCTTTGGTTCATATGAATGTCAAATGTAAACCTCCTATGGATTGTATTTCTAAGCTTGATTTCATAGGAAATGAAGCTAGAGCTCCAACCTCTTGGGAAATTCCTATTGTAGAAGGAAAGGAACACTATGTGTTCCTCCCTCTTCCTTTAATTTCTTGTGGTGCTACCTAAGGGATTCTTCTTTAAATTCCTGTGTTTTGAAATACCATGCGATTTGTAAAGCATGCTACTTCAATTCCTACATTTTTCCTATTCCTACACTTTTCCTATCCTGTTTTCTAAAGGAGCAATAAATTTTGAGAGCCCCATGTGATGCGACCATGATGGAAGAGTTAATGAAGGCTCCCATTGAAACGCAGGAATTTCACATAAATTACACAAGAATTTCATAGGAATCAGTTTAATTTCATAGGAAAAATGCGAGAAACAGAAATTTTTCGTGAGTTCCAACATGAGATTTTTTGTGGTTTCTGTTTTTTTTCCTGGGAAACTGAACTGATTCATGTCAAGTTCCTATTAGATTCATGTGAAGTTGCTGCTAGGCCTAAACTTTGTTCTGCTCCACACGAGTGATGCATACTTTAGATTTTCAGTGTGCCAAACTTGTAAACTGTGATAAAATAACATCTAAATTTTGATATTCCCATGCAATGCGACCATGATGGAGGGAAGAGTTATGTCTCCTCTTAGAACATAGGAAAATTTCACAGGAATCAGTTCAATTTCATAGAAAAAACATACGAAACCAAAAATTTCACCGTGTTCCAAAGGGGTCTAGACTCACTTTGGAATGCATGATTTTTTTGTTGTTTCTATTTTTTCATGTGAAATTGAACTGAATTATGTCAAGTTCCTATTTAGATTTATGTGAAGTTGTTGCGTTCCAAACAGGGCCTAAACTTTGTTCTACTCCAAGAGAGGAGATGCATTCTTTGGATTTTCATAGAGCCAAATCCATAAATTGTGATTAAATAACATCTAAGGCCCCATTTGGAATGGAGGAATTTTTTCTATTTATTTTCTTGTAAAATTGAACTGATCCTATAAAATTACTATAGGATTCCTATGAAATTCATGCATTCCAAAAAGGCCCAAAATTTCAAAAGTCCCGCGATGCGACCATGATGCATGGAAGAGTTAGGACTCCCTTTGGAACATAGGAATTTCACAGGAATTACACACAAATTCCACAAATCAGTTCTATTTTATGGGAAAACGTATGAAATGAAAAATTTTCCTGTAAAATTGAACTGATTCATGTGAATTTCCTATTAGATTCATGTGAAGTTGCTATGTTCCAAATAGGACCAAAACTTTATTCTACTCCACGAGAGGAGAGGAATCCTTTGAATTTTCAGAGATCCAAACTCATAAACTGCGATAAAATAACATCTAAGTTTTGATAGCCCCATGTGATAAGATCATGATGGATGGAAGAGTGAAGGCTCTGTTTAAGTTTCACAAGAATTACACAGGTATTTCACAGGAATCTATTCAATTTCATAAGAAAAACACAGGAAAAGCCATTTTTCGTGTGAAATTGAACTGACTCATCAAATTCCTAGTAGATTCTTGTGAAGTTGCTGCATTTCAAAAAGCATCTAAACTTTGTTCCGCTCCATGAGAAAAGAGGCATGCTTTGGATTTTAAGATAGCCAAACCCGTAAACAGTGATAAAATAAAATCTAACGCCCTTCTTGGAACGAAGGGAATTTTTCTATTCGTTCGTTAATGTGTAATTGAGCTGATTCCTATAAAATTGCTATGGAATTCCTATGGGATTCATGCGTTCCAAAAGGGGTGTAAATTTTTAAAGTCCCATGCAATGCGACCATGATGGATGGAAGAGTTGAGGCTCCCTTTGGAACGCAGGAATTTCATAGGAATTACACAGGAATTTTTTAGGAATCAATTCAATTTTATAGGAAATAAGCAGGAAACGATAAGTTTTCCTGTGTTATGCTGGATTTTTTCATTGTTTCTATTTTTTCCTGTGAAATTATAGTGACTCATGTGTAGTTTCTATTAGATTCATGTGAAGTTGCTGTGTTGGAAATAGGGTCTAAACTTTCCTCCGCTTCGCGAGATGAGAGGAATGCTTTGGATTTTAAGAGAACTATACTCGTAATCTGTGGTAAAATAACATCTAAATTCCATGATGCTTGGAAGAGTTAAGGCTCCCTTTGAAACGCAGGAATTCCATAGGAATTACAAAAGAATTTCACAGGAATCAGTTCAATTTTATAGGAAAATGCAGGAATCAAAATTTGTTCTCTAAGGGCTCCTTTGGAACGCAGGATTTTTTCCTGTTCCTAATTGAACTGATTCCTGTAAATTCCTGTGAGATTCCTGTGAAATTCCTGCGTTCCAAAGGAGGCCTAAAGGGTCCTAAGGCCCAGTTTGGAAGACATGATTTTTTTGTTGTTTCTATTTTTTTTCCTATGAAATCGAACGGATTCATGTCAAATTCCTATTGGATTCGCCTGAAATTGCTGCATTCCAAACAGCGCATAAACTTTGTTATGCTCCACATGAGGAGAGGAATGCTTTGTATTTCGGAGAGTCAAACACGTAAACTGTGATAAAATAACATCTGAATTTTGATTGTCCCATGCGATACGACCATGATGGATGGAAGAGTTAAAGCTCCCTTTAGAACATAGTAATTTCGCAGAAATTATATAGGAATTTCATAGGCATAAGTTAACTTTCAAGAAAAAACCTTAGAAGCAGAAAATTTTCCATGTTCCAACGCAGGATTTTTCATTGTTGCTGTTTTTATCCTGTGAAATTTACCTGATTCATGTCAAGTTTCTATTAGATTCATCTAAAGTTGCGGTGTTCCAAATAGTGCCAAAACTTTGTTATGGTCCACGAGAAGAGAGCTATCCTTTGGATTTTCAGAGAGCTGAGCCCATAAACTGTGATAAAATAACTGATTCCTATAAAATTCCTGTGGGATTCCTTTTAAATTCATACATTCCAAAAGGGCCTAAATTTCGGAAGTCCCGTATGATACAAAAATGATGGATGGAAGAGTTAATGCTCCCTTTGGAATGCAAAAAAATTTATAGGAATTACACATGAATTTCGTAGAAATCAATTAAATTTTATTGGAAATGTAGGAAACAAAATGTTTTCTTGTGTTCCAAAGGGAATCTAAGGCCCTCTTTAGAATGCGGGATTTTTCGTTGTTTCTGTATTTTCCGTGAAATTGAACTGATTATGTCAACTTTCTATTAGACTCATGTGAAGTTGCTGCATTTCAAAAGGCATCTAAACTTTGTTCTGCTCCATGAGAGGAGAGGCATGCTTTTGATTTTAAGATAGCCAAACTCGTAAACAGTGATAAAATAACATCTAAATTTCGATAGTCCCACTTGAATGTAGAAATTTCACAGGGATCTTAGAGAAATTTTTTAGGAATTAGTTCAATTTCATAGGAAAAACATAGGAAACAAAATTTTCCCATGGAACACGGGATTTTTTTCCCTATGAACTTGAACTGATTCTTGTCAAGTTCCTACTATATTTATGTGAAGTCGCTGCATTTCAAAAGTCTAAACTTTGTTTTGCTCCACAAGAGGAGAGACATGCTTTGGGTTTTCAGAAAGCCAAACCCGTAAACTATGATAAAATAACATGTAAATTTTGATAAATTTCATCCAAGTTACCGTTCAGGCAATGAGATTACCAGTCACCAGGAGGACTAGGAAGCATGAGGGGACGAGAATTGAAGACACTGGATATCCCTACCATTTCTCAACAATACAGTGGACTGAATTATACTCCTATGGACAATAGCCCGGTCAGACCCTGCACCCACCAGGCTACAACTCACAGGTTTGCCACTTACTAGAGGATGAAATGCACAGCTCACGCTGGGATGGCGATGACAATGAATACGGACCTAGATCAAGACGAGGAAACACATAATTTTTGGCAACGATTCTTGTTGGGCAATAATTCTAATTCAATCAGGAATTATTGGTATCTCCATTTAGTGATGCAATGACTAAGAGAATGACAGGCTGCATTGTGCGTGTCTCGAGAGAAAAAAATATTTTGAAAGTTATATGGATGCACATGAAAACACCCAAGGAATATGAAAATTAGTTAGCTTATTCCACCTGTTGCACCCGAAAATCCCATAGCTACAGGAGTGTCCGGCAGGCCCTCTCGAGTTTAAAACACTTGGCTCGCCGGAGTGTCCGGCACAAGGTTGGATTGTCCAGCACCAGAGCATCCGGCAACATGCCAGAGTCTGGCAGGCCCTCTCGGGTTGGAGCTTTTCAACCTACTGGAGCATCCGGCAAGATGCCAGATTGTCCGACAAGCCATCTCATGTTGGAGCATGAAGCCCACCGAAGTGTTCGGCACTGTGCCGGACTGTCCGGTGAGCCCTCTCGGGTTCTCGGATTTACACAACAGACACTTCGGTACTCTACCGGAGACTCCGGTCACCGGAGTATCCGGCACTTTACCGGACACTCCAGTGGTGTCAATTTAGAAAAGTTTTCCGCTGATCAATTACAATTTCTTTCCTAACTTGAGGGATCCATTGCCCTACAGGATAAGACCATCCCACCTCTATAAAACAGAGACCCATGGCTGGTTGAGGGGCATCCCAATTGAACCTATCATTTGACTTTACATTTTCGCTCTTTTCCAAACCCTAATCCCTTTACTCGACTCTCGTTCTGTTTTTTTTTCATCTCGACGACGACTGAAGACGATCTGGCTGACTTGACTGAGCCCGGATCACCCCTAAGACGATCCTCTGACGGGGTTCCTCCCGAGGCGGGATTGTCTAGGTGCTGCCCAAACCGAACGTTGAAGAAACGTCGGTGTTCCTGCATATGGACGTGCGAGCGGTGTGTTGGCCCGGACCCGATTATGGCGCCAACACACTTTTTGGCGACTCCACTGGGAACGAGTAATTCCAGTTGCACAAACCGAATCGTCGTTTTCCACCATGACCTCCGAGATCTTCACGATGAACATCGTCATGCCATCCTTAGAGGAGTTACCCGAGGAGGCGCACAAGGCGTTCCTAGAGCGCCAGAAGGCATCCGAAGAGGCGCGCAAGGTGCGCGAAGAGTGGGAGCTGCAGAAGTACTTGGCGTGTTTCAAGAAGGACCGTCAAGACGCGATCTCTCAAGTGAAGGAGCCCGTTCTTTCGACCGTCGTTAACGATGCGGCCATGAGTGCTGCCAATGTGAGAACATCTTCGCACCCTCTCATTACTTTTGAAGACCTTTTGTATTACTTTACCAGTTTGAAAAAGGTCTTGACTAATGATATGCAATACATGATCCAAGAAAACATGTCTAAGTCATCTAAAAATGCTAGTATTGCATCATCTTTTTATGTTGCGCATGTAGGTCCTCCTACTAGTATATCGACGCCCACAACGTCTAATGTAGAACAACCTCTGTATGGCATGCAGTTAAACTTGTTTAGCGGACAAACTAGTTTTCTGTCTCATGTGCAAACTAAAGCTTTGGTAGTGTCTCTCGCTAGTGTAAAGCCAATCACTAGCATCCCCAATCCGACCACGAGCTGATTGAATAAATTGGCTAATTTTGTTCCTCTTTACTGTACCGTCGCATATAGCACACCACCTATCCCACCAAGCGGTACGGGCATCTCACATGGCCCCATCCCTAATGAATTATTTAGCGCCATGAAAACGAGCACACATCCCTCACCATCGGGCGTAGCCACTAGGCCACCCATAGCAAACATAGAGGAGTGAATGGCTCGCATTAAAGAGGATTTAAACAAACAATTTCGTGAGATGCTAGGAGTAGACCTCAAAGGAAGAGACCGAATTTATCAAAAAACATACCCTTCAATGGCAAAGATATTAGGACCATGCGGGAGCACATTAGCCAGTACATCGCGCAATTAGGAGAAGTAGATTTTAGTGAGGCTTTAAAAGTACGGTTGTTTTCTTTATCACTAACCGGCACTGCTTTCTCAAGGTTCTCATCATTGTCTCTGGGTTCCATCTACACATGGGATTTTTTAGAGCGTAAATTTCATGATTATTTTTATTCCAGGGATAATGAGTTGAAGTTGTCATATTTGACATCGGTTAGGCAAGAAAAAGATGAACCCGTCAACAATCTTTAGCGGTTTAGAGATGTTAAGAATGGATAATTTAATTTGACAATTTCTGAAAAAGATTTACTTGACCTAGCATTTAGTGTTTTACGGTCGCACCTTAGGGAGAAGTTGGAGAGATACGATTTTTTTATGCTCACTCACCTCCAACAAAGGGCTTCAGCTCAAGAAAGCCGAATCAAAAAAATAAAACATGATTACAAGACTTGCCATAGCGTGCACGTCGTGAAATATGATTCGGATAGCTCCGATGATGATTCCAATGATATTTTGGCTGTCGAGTTCATTTGGTCATCTAAGGCCAAATCTTTTGTTTGTCATTCGCTCAAACCGGTTCATAAGAATTGAAAAGATGATATGAGATACACCTTTGATGTAGCTAAATGCGAGAAAATATTTGATGAGTTGCACAAAGGTGGATGCATTAAGATTGTATACACTTTACCTCCGACGGATGAGATTAAACGTAGAGCATATTGTAAATGACATAACTCTTATTCTCATGCTACTAACGATTACAATGTTTTTCGTCGACAGGTCAAATCGGCCTTTAATGAGGGACGATTGAGTCTTAAAGAGATGTAGATCAAAAAGCACCCCTTCCCATCAACACTCTAGAGCTCAACCCCAATGTGTTGATTTGGCCTTATTAAGCTGATACAACCAAGGGGAAGAACGTGATCATCGGAGAGGAGATGCCTATTTCTCCGAGTGAGAAAGAGGCCTCTAGGAAGGTGGTGTTCGAGAAGTCCCCCAATGCTCAAGAGTCTCTCAAGGTCACCATCCAAGGCTTTAGACACGGGGGGCAAGTTCCACAGTCCAAGATGATAATGTCAAAGAACCCAGAGGTGGGCAAGTGAAAAGTGAACCAAGGGAGGGCCATAGATAGGAAGATGGAGCTCAAAAGCGCCTTCGACCGTCTTATGGCCAAGTACAAGAACCAAAAGACCGATTTGAACGATCGGTCTATAAAGCGGCCAAGGTCACCACGAGGGGAGACAGCCCACCTAGGAAGGAGATGAGGCAAACCGCGGATGTTTGTGGGCCTCCTCCTCCACATAAGTTTGGAGTGCCACCGTCATGGTTCCATCCTATGTCTTGCCCACCATTACCGGTGTGGCATCCATACATGGAACAATGAATGCCGGTGACACTGATGCTCGTGCCACCTATGCCCGTTACGTCGATGTCATACCCACCATTTCATCTGAGGTTGAACAGACCAAGAGGAGGTGTCTTCACAAGGCTCTCTGGCCCTATTTTGGATCGGTCAGAGTTTCGACTGATCATGGTGCAAGGAGAGGACTCCACCGTGCCTAAGCGAGAGTGGCACCCGAAGCAAGGTAATGAACCTGCTCCTTCCACTTTTTTCCATCAAGAAAGTGCATCCAGAGGTGTCATAAAAATTGGCACAACCAATGTCAAAATCGAAGGAGTCTTCACGGGACCGATCACTTTGAATGATCCGGTCGAAAAGGCTTCCCACGATCATGAAGCTAGCAGCAGAAAGAGCTCCTTCAAGTACACACAACTGAGGTGGTGTCCTCCTAGTTTGACCCACACTCAAAAGAGGAAGCTTCAAAGGCTGCGCCTCCGAAAGATTCGAGAGGAGGCGGAGAAGAAGAGGGATGAGGTCTTCAACGAGATCAAGGCGATGGTCTCTCAAGGTAAGCAGTGGAGAGCTAAGGAGCCCGAGACTCCCACTCCACTAGTGATGGAGGAAGTGGTGGCTACTCCGAAGCCACTAGGTTTGGCCGACGCCATGTTGGGAGGGGGTTCTATAGCACTTTCGCCCATGGGAGACGTCGATATGTCCAAGTTCGACGATGACAACCTCTTGGACTATGAGCCTAAATCACCTCGGGAAGGTATGAACATCAACACTATTTGCTTGTCTCTTTCCGATTGTTCTTTAGTAGAAGAAGAAGAGGTTATGACACAATTCAACTTTAGGCCAAAAAGTGCTATCTTTGAGAAGCCCGAGAAATCGGAGAACCATTTGAAACCCCTCTATGTGAGATATCATATCAATGGCTTACCAATTTCTCTCATGCTTGTAGATAGCGGTGCTATTGTTAACCTGATGTCATATTCTTTGTTTAAGAATTTAGGTAAGACCGATGACGAGCTCATCCGGACCAACATGACTTTGAACAGTGTGGGAGGAGACCCTATCGAGGCTAAGAGGTCACTTCTATGGAGCTCACCGTTGAGAGCAAGACCATTGCTACCACTTTCTTTGTTGCCGATGTGCGCTGTAGTTATAGCTTGATCTTAGACCGTGATTGGATTCATGCCAATAGATGTGTTCCCTCTACATTGCATCAATTCTTGATCCAATGGGTTGGTGGTGATGTAGAGGTTGTTCATGCGAATGCATCGGCTTGTGTTGGTATAGCCGAATCATGTTCTTTGTCGCATGACATCATCAAGTGCTTGACCAGTTTAGACTTGACGGATTATGATTTTTTTAGTGTGACTAAAGATGGTTTTGTACCCGGCAATGTAAAGCCGATGGAAAATCAGCTCTATCATATAATGTGATTTAATAGAATCAAATCTTGATTAGATGCAAAAGAGAGTGAAACACTATCGGTCTAACATGAACGATATGTATGAAGCTATAGAAGAAATACATGACATAGATAAGTTAGGACAAGGATTTACATCGGCCGACCCTCTTGAGGAGATGAATTTTGACAGCGATGATAATCCTAGGCCAACTTTTATAAACAAAAATTTGAAAGCCAATTATAAGGTGAAGTTAATCAGTTTACTAAAAGAATACGTGAACTAGTTTGCATGGTCTTATAATAAAATGCCCGGGCCAAGCCGTAAGCTAGTCGAGCATCGGCTTCTAATAAAATCTAGTTTTAGGCCCTTTAAGCAACCGATGAGAAGATTTAACCCGAATATGCATGATTGGATTAAAGAGGAGATTAACCGATTACTTGATACAAAATTTATAAGACTGTAAAATCCCAAATCTCTTGAAGTCAAGAAATAAAAAATTTGTAGAAAGGATTCAAAAATTCACTCCAAGTTCAAAAGAGATTTAAGGGGTTTCCGTTAATAATTCAAGTTTGAATATAATTTAAAAATAAAATGAATGTTCAAACTTTTATATAAAATTGTTGAAACATGGAAAACAAAATTTTGGACTCAATTGATCCTAGGTTGAAGAAACAGTAAAAATTTAACGACTTTTATCCAATTCAAAAAGGGGCCCAAATGCAATTTCCTTTCTAATCACCTAGCTACTATAAGATCCCTGTAGAATTCAATCCAATTCGAATTTGAACTTGATCCCGAAATAAAAGTTGTTCCCCATGGCACATCCTATGATTCTGCGAAGTTTCAACTAGCTCAGAGCTAAGGAAGTAATTCTTATCGACCTCATAACAGGGTTGACTGATCTGAAAGACAGCAGTTTCAAAAAATTACTTATCAGTTAACCCCATTGGAATCTCAATATCTTCCATTCCTTTTTGAGACAACTTGTGCATGTCATACTTAGTGTAGAGCACATGTCGGAGAACGATTCTGCCAAGTTTCAATTAGTTGGGAGCTTTGGAGGTATTTCTTTTAGATCCTAGAATTTGGTTTAGTGATCTGTTGTCAGCAGATTTTTCCATGTCTCCTTAGCGGATAACCAGTTTCAAAATTCAACATCTTTCTATTCCCTTCGAATCGACCTGCGCATGTTGTTTGTATTGTAGAGCGCACGCTGAGGAGCAATCCTATCAAATTGCAATTCGAACAGAGTTCATTTGTAATTACTTTTTTGTGCCTAAAATGCTTAACGGTCGATAACCAGAGGAGAAGTGCTGTGATTGCAGGGTTCGAAACATGTTGATTTGAGGCTGGATCGATTGTGTGTCGCATCTCCACTAAATCGAGAGTTATCACGACCTGACAGAAGACCGGGAAACACGTACACATCAAGTGGTAATCAAAGCTTCAGGTATACCATCAGATTCACATCTATCGTTGTCAAATTTGTATTCATCCTATCATCCATAGAAAAGCCACAACACAAATAAATAGTAGATCATTAGATGTTCTCCTGTCCAAGCCGTGTTTAGCCTTTGCATAATTTTATTTCAGAGTCTGTAGTGTTGAGTTTGTGTTTTGGTTGCTGGATTTTGAAATCTTTTTGCATTTAGGCGTTTTTCTTTATCTTTTATTCATATCGTGTTCAGATCTGTTATCGTGTCACATCTGTTATATTTCATAAAAACTTTTTTCCCACTCATCCATCCTAGGTATGAAAATGGGACTGGAAAATCCCATCCTGATCGGCTACCGTATACCGTATTAATTAAATTTTCCGGCTCACTTTCGTTTTCAAAACTATTAAACGGGAACGAGACAAAAACTGAAAAACTAAAACAGGAAACAGGATCGAAAACGGGTAGGCAATTTTCTCGACCATTTAGTCGGGTGCTTTCCATCCTGTGTAACTTTCATGGGAAAACAACCCACCGGTGGACTGGCCACCCTACTACGTTGGCTGACTAGCCCATCTCATGTGAGATTCGGTGGTTGGAGACTGGAGGCCGTAAGTGCCTGGCGGCGTGCGTGCGTACTAGTTGGTACAGTGGTTTCGTTGCTTGCCTAATCAAGAAACGAGTTTAGGGATGAAAATGGGTACCTATTGGGTAGTTGTGGGTCATCTCTCTAGTATAATTAGTTAATCAATTTGTATAGTTGGGATGAAATCCTAGTTCATTTAGTAGATTTTTTGGGTTGCGAGCCGACCCACAAATTTGAAAACCTGCATCCCTAGACGAGTTGTTAGAAAATTATTGTTCTTACATATAGTTTGGAGAGACAAGAGGTGGCTGATATTTTAAGAATTTATGAAACAATCCGTATGTCATAATTTGTTCTACGATCTATGGTATGGAGACTTATTATGGATAGTATATGTTAATATCTTTTTGTGCTAGTTGGTATTGGTAATTGCTTTTATTATTGTGATGTTCCCAATTTAAATTACCCGTTCCCGACTGTTATCGATATATTACCATCCTAATTGTTTTGTTTTTCAAAATCTCGTTATTTTCCCGCTTGTTTTTGTTACCGTGTTTCCTGTTTTCGTTTTCGTCTGGTAAAATAAATATGAAAACAGGAACAGGATGGGTGTTTTCCCGACCGTTCCCATCTGTTTTCTTTTGTAATCCATCCCTTGTTTCAACCGCTCACAGATCCCTCATCCAAATTACCCGTCCATAAGGTTCCGCTATAAAATCATCCACAAAATTCGCATCCAATTTTCAATCAGAATTTGTTTTCAGCCTTTACCAGATATCTAATACAGAGGTCCATCATTAAAATAGTTATAACTTTTATTTTTGAACTCCAAATTAGGTATATAAGTACTTTTCAGATATCTACAGAACATTTCGCATCCTCTGACAATACTAGATTCAACAATTTTAGATCAGAAGTTTCTGTTTTCGCGCTCTGAAAATTCAACACAGATTTAACAGAAATTCAAGATTTTGTCCAATCCATATCGTTCATCATATTAATCTGAAATTTGGTTAAATAAAAAAAAAATTGAAGATCTAGAAGCCGAAAATTAACTTTTACTGGTTTTTTTTGTGCTGAACAGTTTGTTGATTTCTAAAGCCTTATCGTTTGTGTTGTTGCTGCCCTTTGATATCATGTTAATTTGAGGCCGGCTCGATTATATATCACATCTCCACCAAATCGAAAGTTATCACGACGTGACACAAGATCAAGAACCACGTACACATCACATCCTCTCGAGTGGTCACCAGTGGTCAGAGGAATCTTAAGCAACAACTCGAGATTAGGACACAAAATTCCGTTTCCGTTTCTGCAGAATAAAATGAAAACAGACGGAAACTGGAGAGGAAAAAATGGAAACGAGACAACACTTTTCCATCCATTTTTGCAAAATTCCTTTTTTATCAAAAAAATTCCCATATTTCTCCTTTCTTCTTATTCAGAATTTAGCCCACTACATCTACTCAGCCCAGCCCAGTAGAATGGTCTCCATATATAAACCACCCCCATGGTCTGCAAGCCTAATTCTCCGACCAGCCATCCCCAATCCCTAGCTCCTACGACTGCGCCACAGTTGCCATGCCGGCGCTGCTCCCTCCTCTGTGCCGGCGGCCCGGCATCCGTACCTCCTCGGCATTGCCGGCGCTCCTGCACTTCTGTATATCTAGGCATTCAAGCGGGCCATTTTGGCCCAGTGTTGGCACGGCACGGCCCAGTCATGAGGGTCGTGCTCAGGCACGGCCCAAAAAAGCGGAAGGCTCAGTAGCCATTTACAGGCCGGTGGGGTAGCGGCCCAGCTGCCCACGCACCCCCGTCACCCGCCATATAAAAGGCCGGCGCGTTGCCCAACCCTGCACCTCCAAACCCTACTGGCTTACCCTGCAACTGTAGCCACAGTCACGCGTGCCCTCCTCTTCGGCCAGACGCCCTTGTGACCTTGTCCACCCACGTGCTGTGGCTCCAGCCATCCGCGGCCGGTGCTCCCCTCGCTAGCACTCCCGATTGGTAAGTTTCTGAAACTCTGTATTTGTTCTGTTCAATTTTTGTTTTGATTTTTTTGTTTTTGTTTCCATCCGGTGTTTGAAATGTAAAAACTAAAATGATAGATCATTTTTCAACCATTCCCGTTTGCCTATTTGGGACTTTAATAGTTGTCTTCTTGATTATGATGTCATTTGTAGGAATGACACATAGGATTTGTCTATGATTTGTGGTGTCCATGGTAAATTTGAGAAGCTCATTGTTTCCACCAGTTGCCTTCTAAATTATGTTAACATTTGTGTGAATGACACATGGGACACATGTGTCATGATTTGTGATATCAGTAGTAAATTTAGGAAGCATGTTATTTCCACCTAATGCAAGTGGCGGAGCTACAATGTAAAGCTAGGGTGGGATGCAACAAAGAGGAAAATATTAGGCCGTGGATCCTGTAGCTCTTCTATAGTACAACTACAGTGCTAAAATTGAGCCTTTTTCTAGATCGCAGGCTGGGCCACAGCCCACCCATCCACCCAGCTGCCTCCAACACTGCTAATTAACACCCTCCCTCCTTGCCCTAACTAAGCATCGTTGCTTGCCCTCCCCTCCCCGTCGCCACCTCTCCTCCCCACCTCTCCCCGCCTCCTTCATTGTACCCCAGTGAAGCGCTGCCGCCTCTTTTCACCATGCCCACTGCCGATGCTCAGCTTTCAGGCAGCCTTCCATTCCCTCTCCTCCTTTCCCCTTGCTTCCTCCGTCGCTGCGTCCCAGTAAAGTTTTGCCACCTCCTTTCCTCACACTCTT
>BCLH01000211.1:98279-117433 GCA_001602315.1 Zoysia pacifica
CCCCCCCCCCCCCACACACACACACCGCTGCTTGCCCTCCTTCCCTTGCGTGTACCCCCACGACTCACCACCTCCCCTCCCTCATGCATGCCATCGCTAACGCCATGGTGGTCATCCACCTCCTCATTCCTGGTTCCACCTGAACCACTTATAACTTGAAACTAACCTCAATCCGCTACCTCTTTGCAAGGTAGTTTGCTCCATGTGCTTTTGGAAATTAGCAGATAAACCTAACTTCTACTGTGCTGGATTTTTTGACCCGTCATACACCTTGTGCAAATGTATCAGCATCATGGATTGACTGAGGTATCTATCATTGGGAATGCTGGTCATGAACTAGAGGTACACTACTAGACTAGAGCTGGTTACATGTTTCTCACTCTAAATAGATTAAGAGATGGTTTTTTATATGTTCTCGCTTTGACCCTGTGTGGGACACATGATCAACTTTGTCTATGATTTGTGGTGTCCGTAGTAAATTTGAGAAGCACATTGTTTCTATCACTTGCCTTTAACATTTGTGTGAATGACACATGAGACACAGGGGACACATGTGTCATAATTTGTGATATCATTAGTAAATTTAGGAAGCATGTTGTTTCCACTGCTAAAAATGCAAGTCTCCCGTTTTCAAAGCTACTTGAGATGTCTCTTAGCCTCGGATGCCGTAACGAATAGCACTACTACCTCAAACAGCCAGAGCCAGGCGGCGAGCGAGACAGAAACAGCCTGGGGTCACGCTCCTCGGGACGCAGCCTCGGACGGTCCAGATCCACCCAGCCTCGTACAGGACGTCTGATCTCGCCCGGACCCGCGCCCCCTCTTCCCTTTTCTTCCCCGTCCATCTGTCTACCTTGGCGCTCCTCGCCTTCCGTTTCAAGCTCTCGCCGGCCTAAAGCGCGCTCGCCTCACAAAGCCCCACCTCAGCAGCCTCCCCGTGATACCCTAGAGGCGGCGACGGCGGCTGGAACACTGCTCTGATCGCGCGATGGCGGGCGGCGAAGGAGGAGGAGAAGCGGTAGTGGGGCTCGAGGGCGCGTTGAAACTGCTGGTGGAGCCCCTCGTGCAGCCGGTGCTTCCACGAGGCGAGCTCCCAAGGGAAGCGGCCCTGGCGACGGAGAAGCAGGAGATCGTGGCTCGCCAGGTGAGGCTCGGCCCGTTACTTCTGTAGGACTCGAACGGTTCGTGGGTTTTCGAGAGGCGGAGGGGCAGGCAGCACGAGGTTTGGGGACGCCTCTGAGATCGCGGCTCGTTTATTGCCTGTTTGGGTCGTAGATTGGGGTAGCTCGTGGTGCATCGCGCTTGGGGTTCCGAAATTCGCAGCTTCGACTCTGTTGATCCGTTGGTTTCGTCGCCGATCACCAACCGGTTTGCCTGTTTTTCTGTGCCTGCGCAGGTCCACGCCACGGTGATCCTGTACAACTACTTCCACCGAAAGCAGTTCCCGCAGCTGGATTGCGCCAACCCTAGGCGCTTCACCGCGGTTGCTTCCCTCGCCGCCGGCGAAGCTCTGCACATGTACCTGAACACTGTCCAAGATGGTGATGCCAACGGCGTCGGCAATGGCGAGGGGGCCGAGCTCTCGGTTACCGACAAGGCGATCGTGGAGGCCTGCGGGATCGCCGAGGCGCTCGACACCGTGGTGGATGCTTCTGAGACGATAATGTGGCCCATTTCCAAGGTCGCTGTTATGCTCGTTGACCCGACGAGAAAGCGGTGCTTGATCGAGCATGGCGCCTTGATCAAGGGCGTCTGGTGGATCCTTGAGAAAGATGTCACCATGTCATCTGAAACTTCGCCCAACACGGGCATGTCGAGCAGCGAGGCGCTTCCGTCTGAACCTTACATGCTTCCGCAGACTGCGTTTTCACTTGTGGAGAGTGAAACTGGTCAATCCTATTACCGTTTTACAGTATTACTTATGCAAGGTTTCCTATTCTCATTTACTAATAAACAATGTGTTGCACCTGTCACACAGTGTGACTCACACTCGCTACGTTATTGTCCCTTAGATAAGCATACATCATCCTTCATGACATAAAATTAACAATTTGACACTTTCGTTGGCTTCTTAATCATTTATCCCTATGGTGTGACTGACATACAAGTTGCTGTGGCATGTGTGAATGACATACAAGATTGATTTAGTAATATGATCGCTCATTGGCTGGCACATTAAGTGTTTTCTATGGAATCATATGCTGAAATCTTACGGTGACCAATGTTCTTTTTGTGAATGTTCCTCTTTGTATGCTCCAAGGAACACACAAGTTCGTCTGGATGTGTGCTTGATTTTATTTATTCTGTACTAAAGTTATATGCTTGCTCTCTTATCCTGCGTCTTGTACGGTTATGTCTTAAAAGGTATGAAGCTCACACAGTTGCACATTCTTGAAGAACATCTGATGAACGCACTGAGTAAAAAAAAAATACAAAGACCAAGTTGTTTGTTGTGCAGTATGATCAAACCGTGAATAGCAACCTCAAAGAGGTTCCATTAAAAGATCTGATCTGCAGGTTTGCTCTCTCCAGGATCTGATTTGTACCATTGCACTTGCAGCCCTGTTAATCAATTGTGACGTAATTCTTCAAACGACATTGTTGTATAAATATTAGATACTGAGTTAGATTGATGCCCCTTGGTTTTGGTCATATTTTTTCTGAGGTTGTATGTCGGTACTGATTGCTGAAGCTCTTTTCCCTTTCATGATATGTGCTTCATGTGTATGAATATGAAGAAAGATATTACATTCTCTAAACAATTGTATAGATGGTATATATTATTTGTTCATATCCCTCTAAAATGAACTATATTTTATCAATTTATATAAATGGTGCTATATAACAACTTATAACCGTTTTCCCTGTTGTCTCTATCTTGTTTTGCGCTATTTGATAGGATGGGTGGTACTCTATTTAAAACTAGTCCATGCCTGATAACATCACCTATTATTGAGTACTATCATCTACTTCAGGATATGGACGTTCTGCTGAACCTCTTTAACAGGTACATCAGATTTATTTTCTGCTTACCATCCATGAAAGCTGTATATCCCTTTGTGCCTATTACAATTTTTTTTTAGTTTATAATTGTAAGGTTATACTTGACATGTTGCAAGGAACGCTGTTTAGATTCTTCAGAGTGTGCCAAAGGAGCAACCATTTCGCAAAGAAAAATCTTCATTGCATTCTGAAATTGGTGAAAGTTTAAAAGGACAAGAAGCTAAAAGCAAGTCTAATATCAAAGAGATGACCCCAAGCGCTTCAGTTTCAAAGAAAAATAAGCTATTAGTAAAAGAAACTAGTAACAGTGACATAAAAACCTGCAGCACCAGCAAAGAAAGAAAAAAATGCAACTTGAGTAGCAAAAGAAAATCTGAAGCCATTAAAGCTACATCTGCTACCAGTACAGACCATTGGAATGGGGAGGCCCCTTGAAAAGGAAATGATTCACTTTCAACTCCAGATGTGGAGATTTCAAAATTCGTAAGCAATCCTGCGAATGCAGAAGCTACAAGAGCAAAATGCGGAAGAGTTATCGACTTACAAGCCAGTGAGTCTTATCAATCTTATAGTGTTTCCAGTTTACTGATCCATCATTGTTTTTCTCTCATTATAATGTAATCATCACTTAATGTCAGGTGTTCAAATGGGAACAGAGAACCACAATGCTAGTAAAACCGACATATCAGTAAATTGAATGTAAGCTGAATTAACAGCTTGAATGAACGAGCTTGTGAAAATGTTGCATTCAACCATTTCGCAAAGAAAAAGGCGTGATGTTTGTATGTTTCTGTATGCTAATTTACCTGCTATAACTCGAAGAACTGTTTTTGTCAGGCACCAGTGGTTGATCGTATAGTGAAGAATCGTGCTTCTGAACACCAAATTGAGAAAGGCACAGAAGTATCAGGTAGAGACAAATATATTCCAACAAGTTTTCCTGCTATATCGTAGTATTGGTTGGTGCCATATTGGTAAGATAACGGTGCTGATAACATAAATGATCGCTCCAGTCACTTCAGAAGATGCGGTGGTGGAGCTGGAGGACGCGGTGCAGTTACTGGTGGAGCACCTCGTGCGACCGGTGCTCCCGCAAGGCGCACTCCGGAAGGAGGTGGACCTGTCACCAGAGAAGCAGGAGACCGTCGCGCGACAGGTAAGGCTCGCTCCAATCCTTCTCCCGGGCTCAAGTAGTTCGTGGGTTTTTGAGAGGCGGAGGCGCGGCATGAGGTTTGGGGACACCTCTAAGATCCCGACTCGTTGATTGTGGGGTGCATTGGGGGCGTGGGGTTGCAGCCGGTGCACTGCATTTGGGTTTCTAAAGTTGGCAGCTTCGACTGTTGATCCTTTTGTTTTCTCACCGATCGCCAAGCTGATTGCCTTTTTCTTTTTGTGGCGGCGCAGGTCCATGCCACGGTGCTGCTGTACAATTACTTCCACCGAAAGCAATTCCCGCGGCTGGATTTCGCTGATGCCAGGCGCTTCACCGTGTCTGCTTCCCGCGCCGCCGGTGAAGCTCTGCTCGTGTACCTGAATCAGGTCCAAGACTGCGACGCCAACAGAGGCAGTGGCGAGGGGGCCGAGCCGTCGGTCACCGACAAGGCGATAATGGAGGCCTGCAGCATCGCTGAGGTGCTCGACGCGATGGTGGACGCCTCTGAGATGATAATGTGGCCAATTTCCGATGTCGCTGTTCTGCTCATTGACCCGACAAGAAAGCGGTGCTTGATCGAGCTTGGCGCCGTGACCACGGACGGGCGTCTGGTCAATCCCTGAAAAAGATGTCATCACGGCATCTGAAAATTCGCCCAGCATGGACCTGTTGAGCAGCGAGGCGCTTTCCTCCGAACCTTACATTCTTCAGCAGACTGCATATTCACTGGTCGAGAGTAAAACAGGTCAATCCTATTACCATTTTACGGTTGTACTTATGCTAAGATTCCTATTTTCTTTTATTAAACAATGTGTTGCATCTGTCACACTCGCTACGTTATTGTCCATTAGATAAGTAGTCGCCATCCTCATGGCTTGGCTACAGGTCTCGGCTCCAGTTTCAGTTACAAGCAAAGCTGCACAAATATGGTCACATTTTGCATTCAATTTGCTGTGGTATGGTGCTTTTCATTTATTTTGTTTAAGATCTGCAAGCTAGTATTGAAGATTGATTTAGTAATTTGAGTCATTAGCTGGCACATTAAGTGATTAATATGGAATCCTATGCATCATCCGAGGGCGATCAATATTGTTTTTGTGAATGTTCCTCTTTATATACGAGGCCTTCTGTAAGGTAGACCATCCCATGTTTTTTTATCTCCTAGGAGATGAAATATCAATTTAATTTGAGCCGTTGAATTTTAGAAGAAAAAAGTAGAAATATAATATCATCTTAGCCAACATGGAAAGTATTTAATTTCTAAAATTGCACTTTCCATAACTCATTGATTTCTTTCCAAATAAGATATTATAATAATTAATAATTATAATAGACCTTTTACCTCTTAGGAGGTAAAATAACCATTTCCTCTTCGAGATCAATGCAAATGGATGGCCCACGTTCATTTCGGTCTACCGTAGCTGCCTTATATATTCGAAGGAACACACAATTTGTGTTTGGATGTGTGCTTGATTTTGTTGATTCTGTGCTAAAGTTAGGCTCTTTCTTATCCTATGTCTTATAATGTTGTGTCTTAGCAGGTATTAACCGCACAAGCTTGCGTTTTTTCGAAGAACATCTGGTGGTGTACTCACTGAGCAAAAAAGAAACAACCACTAAGTTGTTTGTTGTGCAGAGTGATCAAACTGTGAATAGCAACCTCAAAGTGGTGCCATTAGAAGATCTGATCAGCAGGTTTGCTTTCTCCAGTGTCTGATTTGTACTTTTGCACTTGCAGCCCTGTCAATCAATTGCAATGTAATTCTTCAAACAGTATGATGAATACCATATACTGAGTTAGATTGATGCCCTTGGTTTTGCTCATGTTTTTGCTGAGGTGGCATATCGGCATTGATTGTTATAGCCCTTCTCCCTTTCACGATATGAGTTTTTTTTTTTTTTTTTTTTTTTTTTTGAGAAAGGAGACTTGCTCTGGCATTTATAGAAAACCAACAAAGTTCATAGATCACTGGGGAAGCCAGTTTGAGAATCTAAACACACTAAACGACAGCCAGCAACCGAGCACCATGCTCCTGCCGGACTGTCTAAACATCAGAAGCATATCAAGACATAAACACGCGCACAACCTGAGCTAACAGAGACACGAAACCAAAAAAACAGGACAGAAGCCAGAACACTTCCTAAAATGCTACTGTTTCTTGTTTCAGACTGAGAAGACACAAAATAGCAACCGCACATCCAAGGGCCTTCCTTGCAGAAACAGGTCGCACACTTCCAAAAACAAAATCACCGCAGCATCCTCTTGTGTTTCAACTCAATCAGCATGGCAAATCAGAGTTCAATGATATCAGAGACGAATGACGACTTGGGCAGGTTCTTCAGCCCATGGACACTTTCTGTAGGAGTTCTTGAAAATACTTCTTGTCGGCTTCTTTCAGCAGCACCACCCACTTCTGTACAAATGATAATCCAGAGGGGCCTCGAAATAGCCTTTCAATTCTCACCTTGTTCCGGATGTGCCACAGTTGGTGAATACGTCGGTCTGTCACAGTTGGTGAATAGGTGGGGGAAGACTATTTTTAGCGGTACTGTGCCGACCCATATGTCCATCCAGAATTTAGTTACTCTACCATTATGTACCTCATAGATGGCCCCCACTTAAATAAATGCTTGCACTTTGTGCAGTCCATGCCAAAACTGAGAGCCACCGAAACCATGTGATTGGAAGAAACCTCCGTTCTTCATGTACTTAGCTTTAAGAATTTTGCACCATAGGTCCGAAGATCCACTCACGATCTTCCAAAACCACTTAGTTAAAAGGGATTCATTCATCGTGTGGGTATTTACAATGCCAAGATCTCCATGCTCCCAAGGACTCGCTATCGCCTCCCAATTCATCATGTGGAACTTATGCTTCTTTTCGGCTCCTTGCCAAAAGAAGTTAGAATGGATTGAGTCCATCCATTTATGTGTGAGATTAGGCAGCAAATAGCCACATCATATAGATCAGCAGGTTACTCAGGCAAGAGTTAACAAGAGTTAATTTTCCACTCGAGGAATTATATCTTACTTTTCCAAGGATCAAGTCATTTGAGCATTTTATCTATTAACATGGCAAAATCTGCACTATGGAGGGTGTGCTCTGATATCGGTATTCCAAGGTATGTGAATGGCATAGATCCCAATTTGAAATTTTGCATGTTAGCACAAATAACTGCCTCCTCATGAGAAATCCCAAAGAGAAACATTTCACATTTGTGGAAATTAATCTTCATCCCCGAGAGGAATTCAAAACAATAGATGATCAGTTTTAGTTTACGGATATTTTCAAAAGAGGGGTCACCATGACCACCGTATCATCCGCATATTGCAGTGAGAGATGCCCTCTGGTATGAGATGTGTCAAAAGCCCAGAGAGTCGCCCTTTGGTTTTAGCCTTGTTAAGAAGTGTTCCTAAAACGTCGGCTACTAAGTTGAACAAGAACGGAGAAAGCGGATCTCCTTGGCGAAGACCATGAAAGGTTTAGAAGAAGTTGCCCTGTTCACCATTCACATTAACACACACCCAACCTCCTTTGACGGATTGCATAACCCAAGAAATCCAAAAGAAACCCCATTTGGCCTTGTCATAGGCTTTCTCAAAACCAATCTTAATGATAATACTTGGAAGTTTTTTCCTATGTAATTCATGGATCATTTCATGAAAGACAACCACACCCTCTAAGATATTTTTTTCCTTTGGTAAACGTAGTTTGTTCTTTATTGAGGATAGAGTTTGCCCCCAGAGCTATTCAATTATTTAAGGTTTTTATGAATATCTTATAATCCACATTAACCAAGCATATAGGACGAAATTGGTGGATGTTGGAAGCCTCCTTGACTTTTGGGATCACCGTGATCACCCCATAGTTGAGCCTCTTAAGATCCAACCCCCCCCCCCCCTCCTGAAACCAATCTCAGAACATCTCCATGAGTTTCGAGTTGATCACATACCAAAAACTTTTGAAGAATTGTACTCCAAAGCCGTTGGACCAGGGGCAGATTCAGATTTCATTCCGAAAATAGCATTTTTCACTTCCTCAAGAGAGAACGGATGAATTAGGTCATGTCTCAATTCTTCCAACACCTGCTGCACTGGAGACCAGAAATCAGGACTCAAATGGATATCATAGTTAAAACTCGACCCAGACAGACTCTTATAAAATCGAGTGATATGCTCCATGAGGTCAGCTTGAGTGGATATGCGGCCCTGCTCCAACTCCAGTTCCGCGATGGAATACAACTTCATCTCCCATTTGCGATAAGCTAAAAGAACTTTGTGTTATTGTCCCCTTAAAAGATCCATTTGACACTCCCTCGCTGTTGCCAGAAAACCGCCTCCATGGCTAAGATATGTTCGAGTTGCCTCTCAATCGAATATCAGTACTGCCATTCCTCTGGATTGAGATTCCTTTGATCAGACAGCTTGTCCCAATATTCAAGCTGGTGAAGAAGTTCAACTTTTTCCTTTTGTGTTAGCATCTAAGCCTTGCATAAGTTGTCTACACTTAGTCAAGCATTCATGCTATTTGTTTAAGGAGTAACAGTTAGGAAGGCATTTCCTTCTAGAGTCTTCCCAATTCTTTTGCACGCGCTCTTTGAAAGTACGGTCCATCAACCATTGTTTCTCAGAGAAGAAATATCGTCTAGTAGGGAGAGCCTCTCCATCATCAAGGAGGACCGGGGAGTGATCCGAAGCCACTCGCGTAATGCTCCATACATGCGAAAGTGGGAACCAAAGCTCCCAAGGAACTGACACCAACTCATGATCTAGATTTACCATGACCGGGTTTATTTGATTATTAGTCCAAGTATACCGAGATCCACTTCTTTTAATCTCTTTCGGAGCACACTCGTCAATAATGGAATTGAAAATCTCAATCAACTGGTAGTTAACATTATTGTTATTTTCGTCCGAACTACTCCGAATCAGATTAAAGTCCCCCGAGGACAATCAGAAGATTTGTTCGCGAGCAATCCACACGCAACTCCTGTAGGAACACCTCCGAGAAGGAATGGTTTGCTGGCTCATATACTGTCCTGTGACACCATCGGAAGTTATTAAGACGATGCCTAAGTGTCAGCATGATCGTATAAGAACTGGTCCACACATCTTCCAGCTCAAGGGTGTCCTCCCTGTCCCCCATGATAATACCACCTAATGGTCCCACAGTAGGTAGCCATTTCCACAAGAAAGACGCCTCCACTGATTTCTTTGAGTTCCACATCCCCAAAATTGTTCTTTTTTGTCTCTTGTAGCCCAACACAATCCAGATGTTCCTTTAGAACATAATCAGCCACTTGCTTCTGACGAACTGAGGACCCAAGTCCTCTCACATTCCAAAAAAGTGACCTCCTTAGGAACCTTTGTGTGTATAGGTGGCCTGCCTCCTTGGAGGACCATGCATAGGTTCTTATTGCGGCACATCACTCGATTTAAGATGTTTCTCCCTTTCGGAATTATCAATAACCTCCATGGTCATTAATGATAAGTCCAAAGAGTCAGGGTGTTTGTTTAGTTCAGATTGTTTTCTCAAAGATTCTTTATATTGATCCTCAGCCAACTTAGCTCTCAACAATTCTTCAGACTTAATAGTAGATTAAATGAGTATTATCAGAAGTCACAATATCAATATCAGTGATAACATCAATTACAGTCTCATCAGGAGTATTATTAAGAATGGCAAAGCGATTAGGGGCTGGCGGCATACTTGAGTCATCGAGGTTCTTCTTCTTGGTTCTGGTGGTAGCTTTTTCAGGAATGGGAATACCGTCTTGGGGTATCCTAGAGCTCCGTTGGGAAGGCGTTGGCACCGGTTTCTTCACAAGTTTGGAGATCTGCTTCTGCTTAGGATTAGATCAGCTTTGATCATCTTGCAGTGAGGTGATCTGGGGACCAGCACCTTGCTGTCCCTCCTGCAAGGTCTCCTCAATCAGCCCTGGGTTGAATGTGTGCAGTGATTCCATAGATTTGTGGGCACATTGCCTCATAGAGGGAAAGGTGTGGTGATTCGAAGGTCCAAATATCTCTACCCCCCCCCCCCCCTAGTTTAGAAGATACTTCCTTCAAAGACGGAAGCGCAATCACCCCTATACCAACTTGAGCATCACAAGTCGGATTATCCACCCCAATTGAGTTGAAAACTGTCACTTCTCCAGATAACGGTATGACAGTACCCTCCCCCGGGTTACAGAAGGCCAGCGGCGAGATTTGTGAGAGAGTAGCCCTGTCGCTATCATCTCCTGCAAGAGCAACTTCCTCCACCATCACGTTATCATCATTACCATCTGGTAACTTGTCCCAATTAGCATTAGAGTCTTTTTCTTCGAAGCCACCTCCCTCGGACTCATCATCACATTTGTCATCGTTATGTTTGTGGTGACGTGGCCATGGCCATCACCACCCCCACCAGAAGGATGATCATTCCCCCCACCCGATTTGCTGAGAGCTCCTTCCCCAACAAATTGGATTTCGTGGCCCAATCCATTGAAGAAAAGCTCCACACTCCCTCGAAGCTGTAGCGGGTCCTGACAGCAAACTTTGACCTTCACCGGCCCCTCCTAGATAAGAGAAAGCTCATCAACCAAGAGCAGTTCAGCTGCCAATGCTGCTACTTTTTTCACCACCTCAACGGAGCGAGCAAAATGTGGGATCCTATATACTCTCATCCAAGTCATATGGAGAATAGAAATGGTCTCACATTCCCTAGGAGCTTTATACATCTTGATCTTCAGAAAGTATTTTGCAGTCAGCAGTTCAAACAACTTCGAGAAAGTATCTAGAGATTGAGTGGTAGGAGAAGTCACTACAAATTCTGTTGAAGCAATTTCCCTCACTTTCCAGTCCCAGGAATTATCAATTAAGTTCTTGAGCTCCTCTTCCAATTTCTATGCAGATGCTTCACCTTGAAGCACTGAAATGCGACCAGCCGGATCCTTATTGGCGAGATTCGCTTCCGGAATTTCAATTGCATAGAAGCCCTGGTTAATACCAAACCCAAAAGAGTGGATATTACATCCTTGAATCTCATCACATTCAAAAGCCATATGCCCTGATTGTTTACATTTGTAACAAACCAGATCCTTGGTGCATTCCATCTGGTTATGCCACGACAACGGAAGCATCGGGGTTCCCTAGAACTGGTACCTTGGTCAGGAGCTTTACCATGCACATCTTCCAGCACTTTCCCACCTTGGGGACCCCTATGAGCTTCATGTATATATGATAGAGTTATATTTCCATTCTCTAAACAAATGTATAGATGATACATATATTAGAGTCAATTACTTATTTCCCCCAAATCCTTTATTTGCCCTCAACAAAGCCTCAATGCAAGATCTACCCATGTTTTAAAACTCAATCCCATTTATGTCTTTTACTGTTAGCCACATCAGCTCCGTTACACTTAATGGTATCATATCTGTTCAAATACTCAAAATATCCTCACCATACATATATTAGAGTCAGTTACTTATTTCCCCCCGTTCTAAAACTTCATCCTTTATTTGCCCTCATAAAGCCTCAACATAACATGTACCCATGTTTTAGAACTCAATCCCATTCATGTCCTTTCCCGTTAGCCACATCAGCTCTGTACACTTAAGATAAAAAAATTCAGGAAAAAATTTAGAGGTCACAAAAATTACAAAATTTCAGATTTTTTTGGAAATTTCAACAAAAAAATTGAATATATTCTTAAAATAAAAAATTTGAATGATTCAGCACGATTAAGGACAACCCCGTTACATTGTAAATAATGACAGCTTCTGATAGTCATGTGTAAATGTTTGATGTCACAAATATTGTGTTCCTTATATTATTCATAATGTTATGACTCTGGATTAATTAATAATCTAGAAAAATATGAGAATTTATTGTTCATTTTGTTTAGTTTTGGGGTAAATAAGGGATGTCACTTTGTCCATAGAGCAAAAAGATAAAAGTACTAAAGGAAAAAGGATATAAAAGGGGTAGGTACAGTGGGGAACGGGGGCAAATAAGGGATACATTCCTAGGAAAGGGGGAAATAAGGTATTTGCTTTATGTAGTATTTGCTCATGTCCTTCTAAAATGAGATCATTTTATCAATATATAGCTGCTGCTCTTTATAAAAATTTATAGTTGTTTTCCTTATTGTCTCTATTCTTTTTTTTCTCCGGCAGGATGAGTGGTCCTCTATTTAAAACTCATCCATTCCTGATAACAACATCTGTTGTTGAGTGTTATCATCTACTTCCATATAGGGAGGTTCTGATAAACCTTCTTAACAGGTACATTAGATTTATTTTCAGTTTGCCATTGATGAGAGCGGTATATCCCTTTGTGCCTGCTACAATATTTTATGGTTTATGACTGTTAGGTTATGCTTGACATGTTGCAGGGAAGCTATTTGGATTCTTCAGAGTGCGCCAAAGGAGAAATCATTTCACAAAGAAAAATCTTCATTTCATTCCAAAATAGATGAAAGTTTGAAAGGACAAAAAGCTAATAGCAAGTGTAGCATTGCAAAGATGATCCCAAGCGCTTCAGTTTCAAAGCAAAATAAACTAGTAGTAAAAGAAGTTGGTAACAATGGCATCAACAACCAGAGCACCAGAAAAAACAGAAACAGGAGTTTGAATTGCAAAAGAAAATCTGAAACCATTAAAGCTTCAGCCGTTACCAGTACAGGGCATCGGGATGGGGAGACCCCCAGAAAAGGAAATGGTTCAATTTCAGTTCCAGATGTGGAGACTTTCAAATTCGTGAGCAATTCGGCAAATGCGGAAGCTAAAAGAGCAAAAAGTGGAGTAGTTGTCAACTTACAAGCCAGTGAGTATTCTTATAGTGCTTCAATTTTACTGATCCATCATTGTTTTTTGCTCATTATAATGATATCACCGCATAATGTCAGGTGTTCAAATGGGAGCAGAGAACCACAATGTAAGTAAAAGTATGACCCGGCATATCCGTAAAATGCATGTAAGCTGAATTCATAGCTTGAATAAACGAGCTTGTGAAAATGTTTCATTCAACCATTTCACAAAGAAAAAGGCATCATGCTTTTATGTTTTTATATGTTAATTTACCGGCTATAATCTGTTGGCCCAGCTCACTCGTTCACCCCCCTAATCATATTGGGATTTATTCGGCACCTTCACGTCTTGTTTCAAAGTAACGCCGATTCATAATCGACCTTTGCAACACCAAGTTGCGCCGCCCCCTTCACTGTTTTCTTCGCTTCATCACACTCGTCGGCGAAGTGACTGAAATCACCACACTTGTGGCAATCAATCTTGGACTTGTCAAACTTACCGCGGTACTTCTTCTTCTCACCATTGCTACCGGAGCCTTCTCCGCCCCTCTTCTCTTTCGCAACTATGGCTTCCCACTCACCACGTGTGAGTCGCGGTTCACCTTTCACCATCAACAGCTGCTGCTCCCCTTCATTGTCATAACGCCGCCCCTTTGAAGACTCCTCGAACGCCCTCAAGTGTCCGATAGTCTCGGCCACCAATATTTTTGTCACATCTCCCCATTGCTCGATGGTGATCACAAGGGGTTGAAACTTGTCAGAGACAGAATGCAGCAACTTCTCCACTACGGTCACCTCCTCCACTTTTGTACCGAGAGCGTGTATCTCATTCACAATAGTGGTAACCTTCAAAGCAAACTCATTAATTTTTTCAGACTCACCCATGTACATACCATCAAACCTCCTCTTGAGAGTTTGTACTCGGGCCTTCTTGACACGCTCTTCACCGACTCGCATCCCCTAGAGAGCGTTCCACGCCTTCTTCGCTGTCTCTTTCTCAGATATGGCCATCACCATGGCCTCTGGCACAGCTTGAACAATGGTAGCGAGGGCTATTTGGTTCAACTTCTCATCGACGGCTTCTTTGCTCTCCACGGCCGCCCACACACGTTGGGCGCGCATGAAGATCTTCATTTTCATCACCCACACACTATAGTTGTCCTCCGATAACATAGGGTAACGGAGAGTCACCCCCGCCTCCTTCACTTGTTGCATGGTGACCTCGTCATCGACAACACCCTTGCCGCTGCCGCTAGCGTCGCGGCGACTCGGCGGCGTGTACACTCCCGAATTATCTCCGGACATGACTATAAGCACTCAACCTAAGGCTTTGATACCAATTGTTGGCCCAGCTCACTCACTCTCTTGATTTTTCTTTGGAACACTCGCACAAAGAAAGGAGACTGACACAAGTAGCACATGGAAGGAAATTCTCAGCACTGCACAACTCAGCACTTCACTCTTTACTAATCACTTATTTCACACTTAAACACACGGCTATAACACAAGCACTTAACTTCACTTGACACTCACTGCTCGGCTCTGCACACACCAGTGCAGCACATTGGTGTTTTATAGGTCGGAGGACTCTACGAGAGCACGTACTCCCGGCCACCTCTACGTGATCCGCATGAACCGGGCCTCGCAATGACCGAGCTCTCAGCTCATGGCCACGTCACAACTGCCCAGTCTACCACTCGTTCCGAATGCTCCAACCATTAGCACCGGCCATTAGCATCAGCCATTAGCACTCTGGCCACACGCACGTTCTCCTACATGCCTTCTCAACAGGATGACCGGGCTATCTCTCGAGACTCCTGCATGCCGTTCTGAGCTAGCGGTTCTTGTGCACTACCCGTACGAACGTGGCCACCTAACGGCTGCATGCACGCAACTAATTCCGGCTTGCACTGCCTAGGACTCGGCCACCACTCATGCCGTCCGCTCTGCAGGCAACCAGCTCCAATTTACGTGCTCCACAAACACATGCACTAACACACACACGTCACTACACATGCACACACATTGACCTGGACACTAATACAAGCACTCACACGTACTTAAAATAACTAACATGATTAGTTCCAACATAATCTCCCCCCCCCCCCCCCTAACTTCTCAAAAAAAATTACCGGCTATAACTTGAAGAACTGTTTTTGTCAGGCACCAGAGGTTGATCCTAGAGTGATCATTCATGCATCTGAAAGGCAAATTGAGACAGGCACAGAAATATTAGGTAGGGGCTATTTCAGATAAGTTTTCTTGTTATATCCTATTGGTTAGTGCTATATTGGTACTCCCGAGCCTCAAATTTCTCATCTGTTTACTCCGAATTGCTTTCATGGTGACGCTACTGATAACATAAATGATCAGATGTATGCATCACTCCAGTCACTTCAGAAGATGCGGGATGATATCGTATGTTTCATATACTCCCTTTCATTTCAAGTCACAGTGCACTTTTTCCCATTCCTAAAATTCTTATAATTCTTCATTTACTTGATAAGCTGATGTGTATTCACTAAGTAAATCCATTCTATGTTTCAGCTCCGTGAACACTGCATGCTTGGAGATCGAAGTGCTCAGTTTGACATGGATATTCAAGCAATCTTGACAGGTCTGTATACGCAACTAAATTTAGCTATGATAGATGGTAAAGGTGGGAAAACGCATGTTTTTTTCAACAAGGCAACTAAAAGATTAGCACTAAGGCCTTATACTTTAGGGGTATTATTGGTGCAATTCCATCCCTGGCAACGTGGACTCTGCCAGGGTTTGTTTGGTTTGGTGGAAATTTGAGGAGATTGTGTCCCCAAGTGACCGTTAGGGAATTTAATCCAGTTAAAATCCCTTGGGGAGAGGAGTAACTGGACAGGCCCAAAGGTGTGGTGCTGGGAATCACCATTCCTCCCAGATGAGGCCACATATTGTCATCCCTTCCAAACAAATTTATATACGTTGTTTAGTCTCTCATTGGCAACGAGAAACATCTGTCATCGTTCCATGAGAAATTGTGAGAGTGCAGCTTCAAGATTTAAATTATATCTGTGAATGTATTTTATATTGATGTGATTATTGCTTGTCAACTTCAAGCCTTTTACCTTCAAATTTTTTCATTCCAGTATTTATGTTTTCCAAACCTGCAGAAGGAAAGATGACACCTAGAGTGATGTCAATCCTGGAAAAGTATGAAAACAATAGTTTAAACGTGATGAGAGTTGCCAATCCGAGCAACTCTGGAGAAGGATCTCAAACAATGAATATGAAGAGGAAGAGGTTGACAGAGGCAATCCTTTTTCGCAACAAATGCCAGGCAAGAACCTTATGTGATGTGAACGCTACTCTCTCTCTCTCTCTCTCTCTCTCTCTCTCTCTCTCTATATATATATATATATATATATATATATATATATATATATAACATGAAGCAATGCAGGAGTTGGATGTGATATGCCGTGAGAACAACTGGATACCTCCAAGATATACGGTACTTCCTTCAGTAATACTCTCTCCGTCTCAAAATAAGTGTCTTTTAGATTTTTAAACTTCTTCCTTTCACCATTTGTCTTATTCGAAAAAGTTTTTTAAAAAATATTTATTTTATTGTGAACCGATTTATTATTAGAAGTATTTAATCTTGATTTGTTTATTTTTGTATTTTTAAATTTTTTTTAATAAAACAAATGGTCAAACGTCGATTTCAAAAATAAAAAAACGACACTTGTTTTTGGGACAGAGAAAGTAGATGATATGTTTAAATAGTTATTCTCTTTAGTTCCTATACGTTCAATTATTAAATCCTTGGACCATATAGTTATTAGAATCTTCATCATAAAACAAATATATAGCTAATTGGCCTAAGGCTATGAAGTCAGCTCTGAGCATCTGGTTTCTATTCGTCAAATTATCTCTCTATTCGCACTGAACATAAAATACATGCTAGCTAGGTAAATCCTTGTCAAATGGTCCCCGAATGAACAAAAGTAGAGCATTTTTGCCTCGATTAGTTCATAAGTCTCTCTTTCTATAATCTTTTTACAATTTACTCTTATAACTAAAGTTACTGTCCTAATGACAAAAATTTATAGGAGGCGGTATTGTCCAAATATAATTAAAAAATAAATTATCTTCTCAGGATTCTACCGGGCAAGTGTACATCTTATATGCCCTGATCTCGAAATGAGCGTGAATGGTGATATGACGACCACCCCTCGTGAGGCGCGAGACTCTGCGGCTACGAACTTGCTGTACCAGCCTCGCATGAAGGCAAAAGAATAGATAGCAGAGCAGAGCAGCAGCACACCAGATGCTGCACGATAAAACTCCTGCAAAATAGGATGCAAGCAAGTGGAACCCCTGAAAGAGCAGCTATCTGTACCCAGACATAACCTTGGTCTTGTTCGTGAGTTTAACGGTTGTAATCTCCAGCAGATTATTACTGTTTTGGCACAATACTTAGTTCTAAATTTCCAGAAACATTTCTGAGTTCCGTGATGCTGCTGGCGGCTGGCGCAGCACGTAGTATATCTGCTTAAGTAAAACCCAACCCAGTTTGTTTCTGAGCAAAACTAGTCGTCATTTGTCGATAATGTTTGCTCACAGCTTTCTGCAGTCGTGGTTGTCTACAGTTTGCTGGTTCTGCAGTTTAAAATTTGACTGGTGGAATTTTGATGTTGACCTTTATATAAATATTGTTAGTTTTTCTGCACATAAAGCAAATACTACCAGAAACCGGCTCTTTGCCTAGTGCATCGCAGTTTGCCAAGTGCAGTTCCACGAGCACTCGGCAAACTGGACATTTGTCAAGTGTCATAATAAAAACTCACGGCGTATGGAAAACACTCAGCAAAGACACTCTTTGCCGAGTGTCATTGGTCCAGCACTCAACAAAACGTTTGTTTGCCGAGTGCACGGTACCTAATACTCGGTAAAACTGACATCTGTTTGCGACCGTTACTGTTTGCCAAGTGTCTATATTTGACACTCGGCAAACATCGGATCTTTACCGAGTGCCGGCCTTTGACACTCGGAAAAAGTATATTTTGCCTAGTGTATTTCTGGTACACTCGGCAAAAGGATCTTTTGCCGAGTGTTTTTCGTGGACACTCGGCAAAGAGTTTGATTTTTTTTCTTCACCTGCCCTCCTAACTTTTTTTTGCTGCCCACATATTGTGTATGCTACTCCATGTTAAAATTTGGTATATTTTTTGATCTTTTTGCTATATTTAGTTAATTTATTTCATTTAATAGAATTTTTGGAGATAAGTCAAATTTGAACTGCAAGTGATTCGAATAATGCAATAAAATGAATAAAAAAATTATATTCATGTTATTGATGTCAGGCCTCATCAGAAAGTAATAGAAAATTTCAAACATGTTTGTCCACAAAACATGACCATAAATATGTGGCCGAATTGTTTTTAAATTGTATAAAAAACAAATAAAGTCTGAAAATCATGAGATTTGTCAAGATCTCATGATATCATATGTGGAACATGTGATAAAAAATTGAGCGCGTTTCGCACAAGTTGTCATGTACGCTGCATAGAAATCGAAGCATCTTAAAACAAAAATCTTAGTGTTGAGAAGGATTTCTTAAGATTTAGAGTCAAAGTGATGGTCGAGTTGAGGTTTCACTTCAAAACTTTTTGTAGACGAAATAACCAACATAGATTGTTTCAGGTGAAAATTTGATGAATTTTCGGATCCATTTGATAATTTTACTCAATTTACTACAATTATAAAACTTTAATTGGTATAAAATGATTTTGAGGTATAACTGCATGAAATAATGTTCTAATATTCGTGCAAGCATGGAATATGCATTAATGAGTAAATTTGACAAGGTATTTTCAAAGCATATTCGAATAAATTTAGTAAAACACGTTATAGAAAAGAATAAAATAAAAACACTGTTTGCCGAGTGTCAGCCGTAGACACTCGGCAAACAAAATTTTTGCCGAGTGTCGTTAGCAGGACACACGGCAAACCAGGCGGTTTTAAAAAGAGAAGGCGCTATGTTTGCCGAGTGCCGGCGTCCTGGCACTCGGCAAAGCCGATCTGGCACTCGGCAAAAAGTGTTGACACTCGACAAACATGGAGTACAAGAGTACTTCCCGGCTGTCGCTCTGCCTCACTTACACACACACCGCGCCCGCCCCGCCCCTCGCACCGGCCGCGCGCGCCGCACCTCGACTCGCCCCG
>BCLH01000211.1:117438-143626 GCA_001602315.1 Zoysia pacifica
TCGCCCCGGCTGCCGCCGTCGTGCCTCAGCCCCTCAGGTGAATTTTCTTTCATGTTTTGTTTGTTAAACACGTAGTTGGCGCGAGCGAAGTTGTGGTGGTGGTGCTAGTCATCATGGCGCGAGCGAGGTGGTGATGGTAGTCGGTATGTCAGGAGCGAGGTGGTGGTGGTGGTAGTTGCTATATCGCGAGCGAGGTGGTGGTGGTAGTTGCTATATCGCGAGCGAGGTGGTGGTGGTGGTTGTGATGGTAGTAGTCGTCATGACGAGCGTGGTGATGGTGGTCGTGGTAGATGCTATGGTCATTATGGCACGAGCGAGGTGGTGGTGGTGGTCGAAAGGGAGGAGCAGTTGTGAAAGACAGTGTATTAGATGCTCAACATTGACGCTATTATTTTTCTTTTTTTTGCAAGAGAGATTTAATTGCATCGTCCTCGGCTTGTCACTTTGCAGGACAGCAAGGTGAGACATAAAAGACATTTTTATCGTATCATGTTCATAGATCACGTATCATTGTTAGACGTCTCCCGTTCGAAACAGATACGGTTGGAAATATGCAGATCTTTGCATATCTATAACCGTATCTGTTTCGAATTGTCCACGTTTTTTGGACAGTTCGAGGATGTATAGATGGGGTTAGTTTCCATGGTCTACTCATATTCGAGACAGAGTTTCGACATCACCTCTCTGTTATGACCGGATACACAATCTCCCTTACAGAACGTGTATTCTGGTCACAGTTGGGAGGTGCTGCCGAAATTCTGTCTCGGATAGAAGTAGAGCATGGAAACTAACCTCATCTATGCATCCTAGGGTGGGATTAGGGCCTACCTTCACCTATTAGATAGTACAAACATCGTCTAGATGCAATTAATTTTTATATCACTTGCTGGTATGTCAGAGGATGGAGGACCGTGAGTGGATGTACACAGGCCGCTCAAGTCAGGGTTTGTTGACCGATGAATGGATTGAGAAGACTGATCTTTTCCTAGAACTAGCATTTGCCAAGGTTAAAGAAGCGCCTGCCACTTGGTGTCTTTGCAGCAGATGTGCTAACATGCGTCGACAAACAAAGGTGGTCATGGGTAAACATCTTTGCAAGAATAGATTTACGGTAGATTACACCCGATAGATCTACTATGGTGAAGCCGATCGTATGAGAGGCGAGGTCGTGAGATAACATGTCGAGGATTATGATGCTGATGGCGGGGTAGAAGACATATTAAATGACTATCATGAAGCACATTTCGGTGATGGAGGTAGGGAGGAGGAGCCAGAGGCAACTGTAAAGGCGTATTATGACATGTTGACTGCGGCACAGAAACCCCTTCACGGCCGAACAAAGGTTTCTCAACTGGATGCCATTGGACGCCTAATGGCCGTAAAGTCCCAGTTTAGCCTGAGTCGAGACGCGTTCAATGTTATGTTGACAGTTTTTGGCAGCATGCTTCCTGAAGATCACATTCTGCCAAATAACATGTATGAGGCACGAAAAATCCTTCGTGCACTTAAGATGCCATATGAGCAGATACATGTTTGTCCGAAGGGGTGCATCTTATTTAGGAAAGAACACGCGGAAGCAAAGTACTATGCAAAGTGTGGATCCTCTAGGTTCATGGAGGTATACTCTGGTGATGGTCATAAGAGGCAGCTCGTGGTACCCGTAAAAATCTTACGGTACCTTCCGTTCATATCGAGAATCTAACGGCTATACATGACCAAGGAATCTGCGAAACAGATGACATGGCATAAAAATGGACGTCGATACAATCATGAGAAGTTAGTACATTCTTCTGATGGTGAAGCATGGACCCATTTTGATGTGATTCATCGCGACAAAGCTTTAGAGGCTCGAAATGTACGTATTGCGCTGGCAACAGATGGGTTCAATCCTTATGGAATGATGGCTGCCCCATATACTTATTGGCTCGTGTTCGTTATCTCTCTCAATTTACCCCGAGCGTCCTCTTTCAACGACAGAACATATTCTTGTCGTTGATAATTCCTGAACACCCGGGGGATAAAATGAGTGTGTTCATGAAGACTCTGGTTGATGATTTGCTCCATGCTTGGGAGGAAGGGGTCTGGACGTATGACCGAGCTACAAAGAGGAACTTTAAAATGCATATTTGGTACCACTACTCCCTGCATGACTTCCCGGCGTATGGGATATTCTGCGGTTGGTGTGTTCACGGGAAGTTCCCATGCCCAATATGCAAGGCAGCTCTGCAATTCATTTGGTTGAGGAAGGGTGGCAAGTATTCTTCGTTCGACAAACATCGACAATTCCTCCCTCTTGACCATCTATTCAGACGAGACATCAAAAACTTTACGAAAGGTGTCGTAGTTACAGAGCCTGCACCGCAGATGATGACAGGCGCCGCACTTCGTGCTCAAATAGATGCTCTTGAGGTCAGTGCACAAGAAGGCGGTTTTGTGGGATATGGTGAGCAACATGTCTGGACTCAGAAGTTGGGCTTGTGGAGGCGCCCTTACTTTGATGATCTTCTACTTCTACATAATATTGATGTAATACACACTGAAAAGAATGTTGCCGAGACCCTTTGGGTAACAATCATGGACATTTCTGATAAGACAAAGGACAACATTTAGGCTAGATTGGATATGGCAATGTTATGCGATAGACCAAAGCAAGAGGCCTCCTAGAGGCAGCAAGTTATGGAGGAAGCCTAAGATCGAATTCGTTCTGAAGAGGCCACAAAGGAGAGAAGTACTAGAATGGTTCCAAACTTTAATGTTCTCTAATAGGTATGCATCGAATATGAGGAGGGGAGTGAACTTATCTACTATGCGAATCAATGGGCTAAAGAGTCATGACTACCACATATGGCTTGAGCGGCTTCTTTCGGTGATGGTTCGAGGCTATGTCCCTGAGCACGTCTGGCTAGTGCTAGCAGAGTTGAGCAATTTTTTATGTCAGCTTTGTGCTAAGGAGTTATCTCGTACCGTGATTGCAGATATAGAGAGAATGGCACCTGTGTTGCTCTGTAAGTTGGAGAAGATCTTTTCACCCGGCTTTTTCAATTCGATGCAGCATTTAATCTTGCACCTGCCGTACGAGGCACGAATGGGGGGCCTGTGCAGGGCCGTTGGTGCTATTCAATTGAGATGTCAAAAGGTTCTTCGAACTAAATGTAAAAATAAATGCAAAATTGAAGCTTCCATCTCAGAGGCATACATTCTGGAGGAGGTGTCAAACTTCACAACAAAATACTATTGTGACAACCTTCCTAGTGTGCATAACCCAACCGCTCGTTACAATGCGGGCGAAGACGAATCGAACCTTAGTATTTTTTGAGGGCAACTCGGAAGTGCAAGTGATGCGACCCATAAGACCTTGAAACATGAAGACTGGCGCAATATTATGGTATATGTGTTGACTAATCTTTCTGAAGTGGAGCCGTACATGCAGGAATTTCATCATCAATTCTGGCGTGAATCAAGGAAACCTACCCCGCATGAAGCTGAGACACTTCTTAGACAGGGTGCGGAAAATGGAATGCCTGATTTCATGTCTTGGTTTAAACATAAGGTAGTGTCCAATTTACCCCGTACTTAGTTTTACATTATAAGTTGCTCGTATGTGTAAATAATACAATGAACTATCTTGATTTATCTCGCAGGGCCAAACTGATGCGTCTATGTGTGCCAAGTTGAGACAGGTCGCCGACGGCTGTGCCTGTAGAGTCAGGTCATTTACCGGTTATGACGTGAATGGATATCGCTTTCACACAACAAAACATGAGCATAGTCGGCCCAATCGAAGAACGACAAGTACTGGAGTTTTTACGCAAGGCCTTGATGGGGTCGAGTATTATGGAAGAATTGAAGAAATATATGAACTCACGTTTCATGGCTGCACTACATTTAGTTTTTATTTGACATTGCTAAATAATGACTGGATACATCGTGTCTATATGCAGAATTTCTTCAGATGCCAGGATGGATACGAGGCTAAGGCGGCTGCTGTGGCTCACAAGGCCTGTGTCAAGCTCATCAAGGACATGCATTACGAGGCTCGCATCCAGGCCATTGTAACATACCATGCTACGTACCTTGACACGAAGATCACCAAAACTCAAGCAAGAACCATGACGATGACCCGGGACGAATACCTGCAGGTAAATATAAAACATTAATAACTGCTTTTTTCTGAGATTTAGTACGCTTAATTTGATCTTCTTATATGTCATATACTTAATGACATGTAGGTGCCTCCGTGGTGGTGCGCCCAGCATATCCACTGTTGAGAAGAGATGGTGAATAAGTGGTGCGCCGTCGAGTGGGAGGAGACGCACAACGCTTGCCGAGAGCATCGTTTGATGATGTTAGGTGCACCACACCATCAAGGCAACCTAAGCCTCGCCGAATACGCGGCTAGATGCCGAATACGCGGCTAGATGGGTACGCGAATTCATTTATTTATTATAACACTCAATTCTGCATAATTTCTACTCATCTTGCTATTTTTTTCGCAGTCCTCGTCACATGGTGGCTAGCCTTGCTCCTAGTTCAAGGCATGGGCTTTGGCTCACAAGGGCAAGGCGACGTCCGACGTTGAGTACAACCCAGAGGACCCGCCCTCGGCGTACAGCAATGCGACCGTCCACAGCCGTCTCAGTGAGTACACTGAGATAGCAAGAGAGGTCCATGGGCAAGAGTACGATCCGAGCACCCAGGACCTTGATGGAGAAGTCGTCATGAGGGTAGGAGGAGGCAAGAAACACGGACGGTACTGAATTGGCGACAGCACACTCGACACGGCCACCACTCCCACTCTCTCTCAGATTCGAGCAAGGAGCACGAGTTCAAGCCCAGCCATACGCTCACGACCAGCCACTGCACAGTCCCGAATGGAGGCAATCCAGGTTACTTATGTTTTATTCGTCGTTCTTTGATTTTTACATACCTTTGCTTTGTATTGTAATATTGAGGTGAAATATTGTAGGCCGAGCTGGCAGAAGAGAGGAGGCTAAGGGAGGAGATGGCGGCGAGGATGGAGGTCGATCAGCAGAGGCAAGAGGCCGAGCGGCAGAGGATGGAGCATATGTTTCAGTGGATGCAAAGTCTTAGCGAGAGGATGGGTCAACCTCTGCCACCGGAGCTAATTCCTCCTCTACCTCCTCCTGCAACTGCTCCTGTGAATATGAATGTTTTAAGTTGTTATGCAATCTTTTCTTCTTTGTACAGAATCAATCGACGGCATCGAATCATGCGGCATCGAATTAATCGCCTCATACGTCGCAGTGGCCTCGTAGCTGATCTGTGTGTGAACCTATTGGAATATTTGTGAAGCAAACTAATATGATAGATGTTTATTGTGTGAGACTTGTTTATATAAACTGCCTGTGATGTGATTTATATATTTTTTGGTTATATAAATTGCATGTGATGTGAATGTTTGTGGTTTATATAAACTGACTGTGATGTGATATATGTGGCAAATTTAAATGTTTGCCGAGTGTCCCGAAGCTGGCACAAACCGATAAAAAACCGCTCCAAATCGAAAAATCAAAATTTGAACCAAGTGATATAGTAAACTGGTCGTTTTTTTGGATTATCGAGCGATTTCACCAGTTTATTGACAGATTTCTTCAGTTTTATTTGTTTTCAGTTTCAAAGTTTGAAACTCAACGATTTCACTGTTTTACCCGTCGGATTTATCGGTTTATCGACTGGTTTTTGGTATTCCAAAATTTTCAAATTTTCAATTGTTTTAAAATTTTAAAATGAAAACCAGATGTTCGGACCGGTTTCACTGGAAACCGGTCGGTTTTGAACGGTTTTGTAAACTCTAGGAGCATGAAACATAAACTGAGGCATTGTAAGCAGGGTTTCAAAAACTGGTCAAAACCAGCTGATTTTCACGATTTTTAGTGAAACTGGTCCGATCCGGTTTTGGTAGGTGACCGATTTTCGGTGAAAAACTAAACCTAGCACTTTAGCAAAACCGGCTAACTGATCGGTTTTTGGAAGCTCTGAAAACCGATCCTAGACCGGTTTCTAAAACCTTGATTGCAAGGAGATTCAACATTACATCATACACAACATGTCATAGTAAACAGCACTACCAAGTTTTGCCCATCGAATTATTATCCTTTCGCCAAATTCGCAAGATAAATGGACATCATTGCCGAGCCGGCGAATGAAGGAAGGCTCGCAGCGCTAAAATTTGCACCTTTTGCCATGCATTGCTCCACGCCGCACCACTACGGTGCCGTTTGGTTCTAGGAAATGAGAGATGGGATTGGAATTGGGAAATAAATGGAGGGCTGAGATTTAAAGATGTGGATGAATGAAGAGTTCAGATCTCTTGTTCTATTTCCCTATTCCAAACCCACCTCCCAATTCCCCATTTCCAAACGCCACCTACAGGATGTCCCATGGCTTGGGTTCCAGGACGGCCCCATACCCTGCAACTCCGGAGCGAGCACGACCTGGCAGCCCAGCCGCGCGTGCTTGTTGCTGGACGTGTGGGTCAGTACGTAGCGTTCCTCGTAGGACACCGGCGGCAGCTTCTCGAATCTCGAGCCCCTCCTGCACGATGTGGACCTCACTTGGTAGATCAAGTGTCCATCTCCTCCAGGTGGTGGGAGGCCGGCTCGAGGAGCCTCGAGTTGGCAAGGGCGCGGAGGAGAGTCCGCTCGGACAGGCCAACCACCTCGCGGCGCCCGCCGTCGGGGTCAATGGCGAGGAGGCGCACGATGCGGTCGGCGACCTTAGCAGATCCCGTGCTGTGAGCTGGGACAGCGAAGGTGGAGGCCGGGGATATGGTGCAGAAGGATCGGGAAAGTGTGGGGGAGAGGCGGAGCGGGAGGCTGCCGTGGCGCAGTGCGCGTGCCGTGATCGCCATGTGTAAGGATCAAGGACGCTAAGAAGGGGGTTGAATCGGTAGACCTATAAGACTTAATTCGCTACAAGCTTAAACTATCAAACTCAATCGAAACAAGGGCAACCTATGCAATTTTAGTAGGCCAAGATCCCTAATAATGCTAGTGGAAAGTAAAGACAACAAGCAAGCACTAGCACGATAGCCACCAAGAGTAAAGATAGTGAGATAGAGAATGCTCAGTGACTTTTTTCTTGAGGTCTCAAAAAGTAAGCGCCTTCCCCTAATCCTCGTTGAACCACTCCCGTCGAAGTCTTGTTTCCTCCCGTCATTCCTGGAACAGTGTTCACAAGGTGTTAGCTTCATGACCATTAAAGCCTCTCAAAGGTATAAATGATTTTGGTGATTGAGTGAGAACCATAAACTAACTCGTTAGATGTAGATTTATCAACACTATTCTACACTTCTACGAGCTGGTTGCTGCAAGGATGTTCATGTCCCCGGAGTGTTTCCAAGGAGGTTTCTGGTTCAATGCTAAGGATGAATTAGAGCTATGTGTGGCTTAGTTTTAGGCCTTGTGTCTATAGGAAACACCGGTACTATTAAGAGGGGTCGAGTCACTCGTCTCTGTTTTACAAGAATAAGGGAGTGTGGATGCTCTAGGTTCTCTGGGGCACTTGAGTGATCAGTGGAAGCTTGAAGATGTCAACAATTGCAGCCGAAAGCTTGAAGATCTTGAAGTAGTCAAAGTTCAGCAACTAGAGAGGTCACCGGACCCGTCGGTGTCACCGGACAGTTCGGTGAGGGTCGCAACCAAAAGTCTAGAGAAGATGTTTTCTGGAGGCAGTGAAGCTGGAGTCACCGAACTGTCTGATGGGAGTCACCGGACAGTCCGGTGAGTGCAGGAGCTCGAAGTCCAGAGAGAGGTGCTCTCTGGAGTCATCAGGAAGAAGTCACCGGACAGTGCATCGGTCAGTGATCGGACAGTCCAGTGAGCCCCGGTGGAGGTGTCTAGAAGAGGTGTCTCTGAAATTCTAAAAGAAAAGTTCACCGGACAGTCCACTGATGGTCTGAACCGGACATTCCGGTGTCACATGGAGTGGATTTCAGAGAGGATATTTTCTGCCAGGAGTCACCTGACAGTCCGGTGGTCCCAGTCACCAGACAGTCCGGTGGTTGCAAAAAGCAGACAGCTTTTTGACAATGGCTCATAACAGTTGTTTCAGGGCTTGGGGTCTATTTAAACCGTTGTGGGAGCTGTTGTGAGGCTTGCTCGCGGTTAGAACAGATGGAGATCATTTGTTGTTAGCCTAAGTTCATCAAGGAAGCACATGAGAGCATCTAGTGAGATCTTGAGTATTTGTGAAGAGTAGCAAAGAGCATCCACGTATTCCTAGAGTTTGTGAGGCTGAGAGGAGTGTCTTTGGCTTGTTACTCTTGGTCTATGGCAGCCTAGATCGGTTAAGCATTTTTGTTCGAGCTTTCGAGGAGATTGTGGAAGTCGACATCAAATTTGTACGTGGTTCCTGGTCCTCCGCTTAAAAGGGACACCAAGAGGGAGCGTCCGAGCCTTCAAGGCTTGCTTTAGCGCTTGAGTATTGTTTGCTACAACTGAGCTGCCGTGTCTTCACTCCGGGAGTGAAGCGTACCCTTGTGAGCATCATTTCAGAAACGACGGGAGGAACCAAGAATCCGACGGGAGTGGTTCAACGAGGATTAGGGAAAGGCGCCATCCTTTCAAGACCTCAGAAAAAATCACTAAGCATCTCTATCACCCATCTCTTTACTTATTGCATTTACATTCTTGCAAGTAGTGTGATAGGTTTTTTAGTTGCTTCTCTTGGTGGCTCTCATGTCGAATTGCGTACTAGCTTGATAGGTTGTCTTCTAGCTTATTTTTGCAATTCTATAGACCTTGTTGCTAGGAGTCACGTCTTAGTTTTGATAGAAACTAGAAAGAAAAAGAATTTGGGCTAGTAGTGTAAGTGCCCGATTTAACCCCCCTTCTCTGTCACTTGATCCTTTCAAGTGATATCAGAGCCAAGTGCTTAAATTAGGGCTTTACCACTTTTGAGAAGTGATCGGGAGTGATAGAGACAAGTTCTTTCTGACAGTGGCTCATAGAAGAATCGCTTGCTAAGCTACCTATATGCCACAAAATCAGAGAATTCGAGTGCTAACATGAACAACTCTTTGAATTCTTCATGTAACAACTCTTTATGTGCTATCATGAATGATAATTTTACTTATCTTGAGCTCATAAATGCCTACACTCACTTTAGAACTCTTGATGGTGCATCTATAGGTGCTACCATGCTATGATAGAGTGATCTAGCTGAAAAGATCAATTCCTTTGAAGGAGCACTTAAGATCTCTCGTGATGAATCCATCAACAAGTTCCTCTCAAGCAAGATTTCTAACTCATGTGTCTCTCATGAAACTCCATCTTTGAAGAAGAATCTAAATTCTTCCACCTCAAGCAAGATCATTGGAGTACATGCTCATCACACTCTTGAACCCACGGTTTGCATAGACTCTACTTCTACTAGCTCTCATTTACTCCTTAATGATAATGCTATTGCTAGTAGCTTGCTAGAGGATTCTTATATTGTTCTATGTGATGAGTATGATAATATTATTGTCTTATCTAATGAAGCTCCATAAGATTTGTGCACTTGCATTGATAAGCTTGTAGATTGGATCAATTCTTATGAGAAGCGGTATATCACTATTGATGAAGTAAACAAAAAGAAAGTTGACACATGAAAGGATCATCTCAAGCGCTCTAAGGAACAAACTTCATCTCAAGAAGTCACTCTTAGTGTTGAGGTTAGTACATGTGAATCGAGCAATATTTTGAATACTAATACCTCATGTCTCATGCCTCTAGCAAGGTGAACTATAAGAATAGTGGCAAGCATTGGGTTTTTAATAGTATTTGTACTCAACACATGACCGGCAATTACAAGATATTCTCCACCATCAAGGAAGATGAAGATAAAGATAAAGTGACTTTTAGAGACAACTCCAAAGGAAGAGTCAAGGGATTGGGCAAGGTCGCTATATCCAATGATTTGACAATCTCTAATGTCATGCTAGTGGAATCATTGAGTTTCAACCTTCTCTCGGTTGCTCAATTATGTGACCTTGGTTTCACTTGCTTCTTCAATGATAAAGGAGCTGAATTGATCAACAAATCATTGGGCCTCACTTTCAATGGCCTTCGGCATAACAATCTCTATATTGTGGATTTCTCTTCAAGTGAAGTTGCGCCTCAAACTTGTCTCATTGCTAAGTCTTCCAAAGGATAGTTGTGGCATAGGAGGCTTGCTTATATTGAAATGAGTCAATTGAAAAAGGTCACCAAGAAGGGGTTAATTCTTGGAATTCAAGATGCCACTTTTGAGAAGGACAAGTTGTGTAGTGCATGTCAAGCGGAATAGCAAGCTACAACTCTTCATCCGTGCAAGACCGTTATGTCAACCTCAAGACCTCTAGAACTACTCCATATTGACATCTTCGGTCCAACTACCTACAAGAGTCTTGAAGGCAATCTCTATTGCATGGTAATTATTGATGACTAGTCCCGTTATACATGGACCATCTTTCTAGAAGACAAAGCTCAAGCCATCTCAAATTTTTAGAAGTTTGCTAAGAGAGCTCAAAATGAATTTGAAGCTAAGATCAATGGGACAGAGTTCAAGAACTCTACCATTGAGGAGTATTGTGATGATCTTGGCATCAAGCATGAGTTTTCAGCTATCTACACCCCAGAGCAAAATGTTGTTGTTGAGAGAAAGAATAAGACTCTCATCACTCTTGCTAGAGCTATGTTGGATGAATATGAGACTCCGGAGAGGTTCTGGGCTGAAGCTATCAACACGGCATGCTATACTTCAAACCGTGTTTATCTACATCGCCTCTTGAAGAAAACTCCTTATGACCTATTGGTGAGAAGGAAGCCAAATGTTGGCTATTTTCGAATCATTGGATGCAAATGCTATATCTTCAAGAAGAGTAAGAGGCTTGGTAAGTTTGAGAAGAGGACCAATATTGGATTTCTCGTCGAGTATTCTGGTAACTCTAAAGCTTATCATATTTTCAATATAACTACCGGATTTATTGAGGAATCATGTAATGTGTAATTTGATTAAACTAATGGTTCTCAAGAGAACAAAGAATCTTATAGTTGTGATGTAGATAATGATGAACCCTTGGAGGAGGCACTGTGAAAGATGCCCGTAGGAGATGTTCTACCAAGAGAAGATGACTCTTCTACTTCGCCGTTGAAAGACTCCTCCACGACTCTACAAGAGAACACTACATCAACAACTCAAGTGGAAGAATCATCAAGTGTTCATGCTCCAAGAGAACCATCTCAAGTGCCTTCTACCCCAAGCTATCAAGGATCGCCTACATCAAGTGGTGCACCACCATGTCCAACAATGACATCAAGAACTGAAATAGATTGCAGCTCTCCGCTCCGTCTACAAGACTCTGTCATCTCCAAGGAGCAAACCATACAAGATGCACAAGACATCTCTCCACCGCAAGCACCACAACAAGAGGCTCCAAAGAGGCACAAACACATTCTTCGAGCTCACAGAAGTGACTTGATAATTGGGAGTCCCTCTCAAGGGTTAAAGATTAGAAGAAATCAATATAAGCCAAATTATACTAATGATACTAATGATGATGATGCAGCTAACACTGCTTGGAGAATTTCTCTTTTGTGTCTTTGATAGAGCCTAAGAACATTGATGAAGCGTTGAAAGATCACAAATGGATGTTGGCTATGCAAGAGGAGCTCAACGACTTCGAGCGGAATCAAGTGTGGGAATTGGTGAAGAGGCCAAAGGACAAAAACATTATTGGTGCCAAGTGGGTCTTCAAGAACAAGCAAAATGAGAACGGGAATGTTGTGAGGAACAAAGCAAGACTCGTCGCCAAGGGTTATTCTCAAGTGAAAGGGGTGGACTTTGATGAGACATTCGCCCCCGTGGCTCGACTTGAGTATTTTTTGACCTTGCTCGCTTATTCTTCACATTTTAGCTTCAAATTATATCAAATGGATGTGAAGAGCGCATTTCTTAACGGCTATATTAATGAGCAAGTTATGTTAAACAACCACCTGGCTTCGAGGATCTGAAGCATCCCAATCACATCTTCAAGCTGAAGAAGGCATTGTATGGACTCAAGCAAGCACCAAGGGCTTGGTATGAGTGGCTAAGAGATTTTCTCACCGACAAGTGCTTCAAGATAGGGAGTATTGATAACACTCTCTTTACTAAACATGTTGATGATGATCTCTTTATTTGCCAAATATATGTGGATGATATTATCTTTAGTTCTACCAATGAAGCTTATAATGCTGAATTTCATGATCTAATGGCCAAAGAATTTGAGATGTCCATGATAGGTGAGCTCCATTTGTTTCTAGGATTCCAAGTCAAGCAAATGAAGAATGGGACATTCATCCATCAAGAGAAGTAAACAAGAGATCTCCTCAAGTGCTTCGAAATGAAGGATTCAAAGCCAATCAAGACTCCAATGGTCACAAATGGTATTCTTGGCCTGGATTAGAGTGGTAAATCGGTTGATAAAAAGCTATATCGATCTATGATTGGTTCTCTATTATATCTTACCACTTCTCGTCTAAATATTATGTTTAGTGTATACTTATGTGCTCGTTATCAAGTTAACCCTAAAGAATCTCATCTCAAGGCTGTCAAAAGGATTCTTAGGTATCTCAAGTATACACCGACTATGAGCCTTTGGTATCCAAAGGATGGAGGCTTTGATCTTGTTGGCTACTTCGATTTGGACTTCGCCGGTTGCAAAGTGAGTAGAAAAAGCACCTCCGGTGGATGTCAATTTCTTGGGAGATCATTGGTTGCTTGAAGCTCTTATAGCAAAATGCCGTGGCTTTTTCGACGGTCGAAGTGGAGTATATGGTAGCTTGTGCTTGTTGTGCTCAACTTCTCTACATGAAGCAAACTCTCATGGACTATGGATTGGTATACAAACAAATTCCTCTTTATTGTGATAGTGAGAATGCAATCAATATGGCACTTCATAAGGGAGATCATGGGCATGCTAAACATATTGAGGCCAAGCATCATGTTATAAAGGATCATGTTGCCAAGAAAGATATCGAGCTTATAAGTGTGAGGACACATGATCAATTGGCTGGCATATCCATGAAGCCCCTTGATGAGAAGAATTTCAACAGGCTAAGAGGAGAGCTCAACATCCTTGATCTTTCGGACTTCACTTGAGTAACCTCCAAAGCTTAGCATTTCTTTTGTATATACTTGTTTGCTTGTGTTTGCTGGATTTTTGTTGTTCTTTTTGTCTTGTAGGACCGTCATCTAACCCTTTCAAGATAGCAATGAGCATGGAGAGCTTGGGAAGAATGATCACGGGGTGCCCAAAGCTGGGTGATGAGGGTCATTGTGAACAAGCTTGCGAGGGGATTCAAATATGATAAGGGTATTTCTTTTCTAGTCCGTCTTCATCATGAGCATGCATCTTTCACTCTTGTTTATGCATTCATGTGCATTTCATGCATTGTATATTGTGTCTTGACGTCAAGCATAAGTCTAGGGGGAGTTACTCATAAGCAATATAAGTTAATTACTCCTAGACTTCTTCATAGTAATTGTGGGCTTCAAGCCATTGAATCACGATCTTTTGAGCTCTAAGGTTAAATCTACTTAGGTGGCTCAAAGACTATGATTCATACATTCCCATATGCATCATGAACCTCTTCTTATTGTGAGAAGAGGAAGTTTCTTGGATGATCATTTTTGTAGGATGGATGCTAACTCGAGGGGGAGAAGGAGCTTTGAATCAAGAAGACGATCAAGACACAAGGATATGATGAGCAAGAATAGAATAGGAGAAGAGAACCATAACGATCCGGTAATATTATTTCATATCTCATCATGACTCTTGTATTCTCCTTCTTTGTGGCTTTCCTTTTTGGATGATACATGACAAAGGGGGAGAGAAGCAGAAGTGAAGATGATCGAGGATCAAGAAAACAAATGGAGATGATGAGATGTTCTAAGGAGAAGATAATGATCAACAAAGTAAATGAAGACTTGAAGTGAGAAATGTGACTAGCTGAAGCTGTCAAGGACCAAAAGGGAGTAATCTTTTTCTATTCCTCTAAATTCGTTGATTACTACCCTCTGCTCTCTACTCGTCTTGTGGTTATTCTATATTTACAGGAGACGGGTAGAGGGAACCAAAGATTCAAAGATGAATGAAGTCACACTCAAAAAAACCAATCAAATCTAAGACTATGAAGATAGTAAGCAATGCAACTATCGAGGGGGAGCTCCGAAGATAAGGTAAGAAACCTCTTGAAATTTGTGGACTTCTTGGTAAGAGATGGTAAGACAACTTGATCCTATCCATTTCATTTAAGGTTGTCTCGTGCTTCTATTCCTATTTTTTTTATCATCTCGATCGTTTGCATCATGTTTATCATCAATCACCAAAAAGAGGGAAATTGTTAGCTTCATGACCATTGAAGACCCTTAAAGGTATGAATGATTTTGGTGATTGAGTGAGAACCGTGAACTAACTCGTTGGATGCAGGTTTATCGACACTATTCTACACTTCTATGAGTTGGTTGCTGCAAGGATGTTCGTGTCCCCGGAGTGTTTCCAAGGAGGTTGCTAGTTCAAGGCTAAGGATGAATTAGAGCCATGTGTGGCTTAGTTTTAGGCCTTGTGTCTATATAAAACACTGGTACTATTAAGAGGAGTCGGGTCACTCGTCTTTGTTTTACAAGAATTAGAGAGTGTGAGTGTTTTAGGTTCTCTGAGGCACTTGAGTGATCACTTGAAGATATCAAAGATTGCAGTCGAATGCTTTAAGATCTTGAAGAAGTCAAAGTTCAGCAGCAAGAGAGATCACCGGACAGTCCAGTGAGGGTCGCAGCCAGGAGTGCAGAGATGTTTTCTGAAGGCAGTAAGCTGGAGTCATCGGATAGTCCGACAGGAGTCACCAGACAGTCTAGTGAGTGCAGGAGCTCGAAGTTCAGAGAGAGGTGCTCTCTGGAGTCATCAGAAAGAAGTCATCGGACAATCCGTCGGTTAGTGACCGGACAGTCCGGTGAGCCCTGAAGGAGATGTCTAGAAGAGGTGTCTCTGAAATTCTAAAATAAAAGTTCACCGGACAGTCCGGTGATGGTATAAACTGGACAGTCCGATGGATTCCAGAGAGGATGTTTTTTGTCAGGAGAAGACCAAGAGTCATCGGACAGTCTGGTGGTCCCAGTCACTGGACAGTCGGGTGATTGCAAAAAGCAGACAACTTTTTTGGCAATGGCTCTTAACAGTTGCAAAAAGCATTGTTGTCCGAGCTTCCGAGGAGATTGTGGAAGTCGACATGAAATTTGTATGCGGTTCCGAGTCCTCCGCTTGAAAGGGACTCTAAGAGGGAGCGCTCGAGCCTTGGAGCCTTGCGCTAGCGCTTGGGTATTGTTTGCTACAGCCGGGGCGTCGGTGTCCTCACTTCAGGAGTGAAGCGTACTCTTATGAGCATCGTTCTATGAACGACGAAAGGAATCAAGACTTCGATCGACAGGAGTGGTTTAATGAGGATTAGGGGAAGGCACCATCCATCCGAGACGTCGAAAAAAATCGCTGAGCATCTCTATCACCCTTCTCTTTATTTATTGCATTTATATTCTTGTAAGTAGTGTGATAGGTTGTTTAGTTGCTTCTCTTGGTGGCTCTCATGCCGAATTGCATACTAGCTTGATAGGTTGTCTTCTAGCTTGTTTTTGCTCTTCTCTAGACCTTGTTACTAGGAATCGCGTGTTAGTTTTGCTAGAAACTAGGAAGAAAAAGAATTTGGACTAGTAGTGTAAGTGTCGATTCAACCTCCTCTTCTAGGTCACTTGATCCTTTCACAAGGGTACGCTTCGGTCTAGCTGTCGCACACAATACCCAAGCGCTAGAGAAAGCTTCCACGGCTCGGATGCTCATTCTTGGTGTCCCTTTCGATCAGGGGACCCAAAACCGCTAGTCATCTTCTTCAATCTCCTAGCCAGTCTAGGCTGCCAAGACTAAGAGTAATAGGCAAAGACACTCCTCTCAAGCCTCACAAGCTCTAGAAGTGTATGAATGCTCCCTATCACTCTCATACTAGCACTAAAGATCTCCAATCTTATCTCGTGCTCATTTGATGGTGTCTCTTGACCTCTCACAAGTTTGCTCCAGCAATTCAGACCTCAAGCACACAGCAAAATGTCCCCCTCCACGGTTTAAATAGACCTCAAGCCTAGAAACAACCATTGGAATGTGATGTCATAAAGTTGTCTACTTTTTCCAATCACCAGACAATCCGGTGACTGCACCCATGGATTATTCTGTCACTTGTCTTCTCATAGACCAGGGAACCAACCTCTTTGGAATTCATTCCATGCAACATTGGACTGTCTAATGCATACCTTCACTGGATTGTCCGATGAATTTCTCTTTTGAACATCCAGAGACACTTCTTATGGACTTCAACTTCTAGCTTACCGGACTAACCGGTCACTGCAACACCGGACTGTCTAGTGACTTCTTCACCTCGACTCTAGAGAGTACCTCTCTGTGAACTGGCTCCTCCAGGGTTCACCGAACTGTCCGGTGACCTCACCGAATAGTTTGATGATTGCATCTGCAACAAAACTTGAGCTTCGATTTTCGACTTCACTTTCTCCGCCATCTTTAGTGCTTTCTAAGGTAACAAAGAGCATTCATACCCCCTAACACTTGTATGAAATGAGACGAATGACTCGACCCCCATTAATAGTACCGGCGATCCGATAGACTCTCTAGCTAGTTCTTAGCCTTGGTCCTCCGACGCGCGAAACTCCTCTTTTTGAGATCATCTTTTGTTAACCATCAAGGAAACCCACCATGCTGTAGAGATTTGCGAGGTGGAACTTACAATCACAACTATTATTTATGGTGTTCATTCAATCACCAAAACAATTCATACCTTTTAGGAGGTCATGAAGCTTACACCATGGCGGCTGCTGGGTAGGGTTAGAACGAGAGATCTTATGAGGGGGATAGAGGTCGACGGGGACAGAGCAAAGAGTGGTCAAAGTACTGGGCCTGAAGGGCAATGAGAGGTGAGTGAAATTTTGAGAAATCCGAGAAATTGGCATACTAGTATTCCTGACATGCTTTTATCTTGAACAAAGGGTGGCTTCCGACTATTCCAGTGAGAAAAGTTGAACGTCAAAATTTTCACTGTCAATTTCTGCTAACGAGCATTTTATTGCCTTGGCACATGATGTGGACATCATACCTTCTGATGAGGACTTCAATGAAAATATTCACAGACGGTATTCGGACTGCAGAATAGTACAAACTTACAACAAAAGCCACAACTTCGTATGGAATCCAATTTAGATGTTTAAGTACATTCTAAAAAGCTCAAAAAGTCTAGTTTTGATGGATTCAGCCCCACCTTTATACCATATCAGAGTTAGTGCCAATCGCCATTTTAATATAGAAGATGTTATGTCACCCCAACTTGAGCCGTTGGCTCGTGTATCAAGTTGAGCCCACTAGGAGTCGTCCTAGGGTTTGAGGACGACCCCAACACCCTCTGCCTCCTCCACCCAATTTAAAGGTCCATCCACCACTAAGAACACTTGGGTTTTTTTTATTGTAGTTTAGATCTTGTGCAAAGTTTCTGATCTTCAGTTTGTCTAATGACGACCTGTTGGATAACTTTTGAAAACCCCACATTTGTGTGATTTTATATCTGCTATCTTGTTCTTATTTATTCTTCAATTGCTTGCAGGAATTGAACCTCGTGTTCAAGTTTATCTTGCTATTCCAGCGAGGTCAATAACTATTTGGAGTTGGTTCTGTGACTGCTAAGACACACATGACCTATTCATTTGTAGGCGGATGGTGAGGGTCGACTTCACCAAATCGATAGTTATCAACTCACTGAAAGATTGGACACTCAAGTCCTATCAAGTGGTATCAGATTTCAGGTTTATCGGTGAGATCTACTCGCTCTTGTATTTAATTTTATTCTGTTTTTCCTACTATCAATATAAAACCACAAAAATATACGCATATACATTCCGCTATCCTAACCATTTTGGCCTTTGTATCTTCTTTTTAGTATTTTGCTTTGTTGAGTTTGTGCTACATTTCATCGGTTAGAGTTGCTGTTTCAACCATATATTTACTTTTCATAATCATCTTTTTCACCATTCTATATTCGAAACACAATCTTTTCCTTTGGCTAAAATCTAGAAGCAATCCATAAAAGAAAGAATTGAAAACAAATCAGGAAACGATCAAAGAAATCGGGAAAAAATCTCCAAGAATCAGGGAGCAATCCACGAAATCAATCTAGATCCGAATTTGTTGGAAATAATAGATTCGGTTGCGAGATTTTTGTTGCGGAAGAAAAGGATCATATCTCTCTCATCTGTTCTTTGTTTGGCACAATTGAGCACATCTGAAAAGCTTAGGGAGTTATCTTTCTAACAAATCCAACTTTGCCATAAAAATCTACCTGAGCGCGTCGCAACCACAAAAGAGCTCTGATGTCTACTATCTAAAAAAAACACATCCATTCATCATTTGAGACTAGTTGTTGCATACTACATTGGGTAGTAACCTGCCTTGCGTAGTCAACTAGCATCTCTCCTAGTACTTGGTATGAGAATCTTTCCGTTTTCTTGCATCGAGTCACATTTTTTTAGCGCACCATTTGCCACATTTCTTCCTTGTAGCAGCAACTCGCACTGATATTTTGAGCAGTTATTCAACATTGCATTTGCTGAATTGGTTGTGCTAACCCTTGCTACAATGCAAAACTATCCTAGCTCCACAGATTTCTGTAGCAAACAGAGTTTGTGTCCCTGACAATCGCTCCACTAATCTTCGCTGGTTGATATCGTTGGTTGCAAATCATCCCTGCTGGTTTAGAAAGAACATGTAAGAACTTGGTTGAGGAAAACTGAGTTGAACACAATCTAGCTCGTTGTCAATTTGATTTACTATTTGCTAACAATGTTAGGCGTAATCAAGAAAAAGAGAGCTGGTGGTTTACACCCCCACTAAAATGTGCAAATGCTTCAACATGAGGTAAATGATGATATTTTGCATGTCATCAGTTCGTCAATACCTTCTTTTGCTGGGGAATTTGATCCTCATGCATACATTAATTAGGAGCTGAATGTAGATAAAGAATTTGATGATCATGACTTGTCTGAGAAATAAAAGATTTACATTGTCTCTAATGTTATGACTGAACATGCTTTGCTTGAATGGAAATATACTTGTAGGCACAATAACATTCCAGAATCTTGAAAAGACTTCAAACGTCATTTTAGAGATGTTTTTATTTCTGCTTATTATGCTGATCATTTGCTTGCCAAATTAGACAACATGAAGCAAAAAAGTATGACCGTTAAAGAATACGTTTATGACTTTAAGATTTGTGTTATGTTTGGTCGCTTAGATGAATGCCAGATAGATACAATGAGTAAGTTTATGAAAGGTATCAATTCTAAAATCCAAATTTTGCTCATCTCTAAAACATACTACTCAATCTCGCACTTGTATTTGCTTGCTTGTAATGCTGAAAATCAACTTTTATCGCCTAAAGATACAAGTATGAACAATCACCATCACAAATTTGTGAAATGTATTGCTGATGTGCCTTTGTCACAAGAGAAATATGATAAATAAGAGTTGTGTGATACTTTATCTCTTGCTAGAAAGGGGGCACTCTTTTGTTTCTTGTCTTATGCCTACCATCTTGCAGGACAGTGAGAAGAAGTCTGAAGGGGATGTTGCACTACATGATGAAATAAGGGCTATGGATAATGATGCTTGTGTGGCGCCTACTACATTCTAGGAGAGTGAGAAAAATAAAACACATTGTGAGAACCTCACCACATCTATGTATACTCATGCTGCTCTTGTTGATTTGCAATTGTCCATTGCTCATACTACTATTTTGCAATCATCCATAGAGCCTCCAGTGACTTACGATTTGTCATAAACAGCACCTTTTGCTTATGATTATAACCAGTTGTGTGCACAAAATTCTTTAATCCTAAAAACACAACTAGTGTATGGAGCTGAAAATGTTGTGCTTGAGTACACACATGTGCAGAATATGCCTTTTCATTGCGCTAATTTAAATGAGGCAAAGTTGGAGCTCAAATCTTCTTTAACTTATTTAGGTTATATTGAATTTGATGTTCCTTGTAACATGAATTATTTGAAGAGATAATTTTAGAATTGCAGTTTGCAATGTTTTAGCTATTGTGTTTTCATTCAATTGGCAAATATGATGACATTGAAGATTTCTTAGTGTCTAAAATAATCATATGTACTAATCTCAAATACACTTTTGAAATGTAAAAACAGGATCAAACAATAGCATGCACTAACACTAACAATGACTTGCAAAGTTTCTCTATTTCTGTGATCTATCAACAGGAGCAGCTCATGAAACATGAGAAGTTGTTGTTGTGGCCTAGCTACGTGCTCATCACTTGTTCTAATATGACAACAAAAAATTTTGCCGACCACTGGATCAAACCGAGGACGGCTTGCTATAAAGAAGGGTAGAAAGATGATATCTTAGATGTCCTTATCAAGTTGAGCCTATTAGAGCGCGTCCTATGGTTTGAGTATAACCCCAGCACCCACTGGTCGTCTCCACTCTATTTAAATGTCCAACCTCCACTAAGAACACTTGGGTTTCATTTTGTTATAGTTTAGCTCCTGTGCAAACTTTCTAATCTTCAGTTGTGTCTAACGACCACCTGTTAGACAGCTTTTGAGAACCCCACATTTGTGTGCTTTCAGATCTGTTATCTTGTTCTTGCATGTTCTTCGATTGCTTGCAGGAATCGAATCTCGTGTTCAGGTTGATCTTGCTGTTCCGGCGAGGTAAATAACATTTAGAGTTGGTTCTGCGATTGGTAAGGCACACACGACCTGTTTGTTTGTAATCGGATTATGAGAGTCGACTCCATCAAATTGATAGTTATCACCTCACTAAAAGATCAGGCACTCAAGTCCTATCAGCACATACTCCCTCTGTTCTAATAAATTGATGTTGCCATTGATTTATTATCAACTTTGATCATTAATCTTATTCAAAAAATTGGTTCAAATGTGTAAGATTTTAAGTTGTGATTTAAATGACTTTAATGATAAATCAAATTATATCATATTTATCAAAAGATTTTGAATAAAACGAATGGTCAAAGTTAATGTAAAAAATCAACAGCGACATCAATTTAATAATAGAGAAAGTATTTATGTGCGGCACAATATTTTCTATTATAAAAAAGGAAGATAAATTAGATCGATCCACTATAGAAATAACTTGTAAGGCACGGGGCACCAATGATATCCAAGCATCTTTGCTACTATGATCAACGTGATGTAAAAAATATTTTATGTATTGCTTGTAATTATACATATATAATATATTGGTGGTTAAGATGACCCTAAAAGTAAAAGACAACGAGTATTTCATAATGAAGTGAGTAGTTAATTCGAACAAGTGCCACTGAACTCACACTTAGCTACTCGCACATCGATCATACCCACAGGGCCCAGACCGATTGGCCCAACCAATCGTAGCTCGTCGTCATCATACACTGTGAGGTGCATTCTGCAATCTTGGCTGACTTAAGTCCAACCCTATTTGGGGGAGACTCCCGCAGCTTCTATGTCCGCAAAATGGGAGAAGCAAAGGAATCTACCTCAAACGGGTTCGCTTGTCCAAATCGGAGAAGAATGAGAAGTGATCATTACATTAGAAGCAAAGCAGCGACTCAAACATCTCAAGTTTCTGCCTCCGCTCGTCCTCACCATGGATCCAGATCGCCAGGAGTCAGTCGATCATCAATCGCTTGACTGATCGGGTTGCCCACCGTTCACTCCCACAGAACGCATACAATTGCTAAGTATATCAATTTAATGAATCAAAGAAGAGATAGTAAAGATCCTATTTTAATTGGAAACACTAGTTTATAACTTGTTAGTTTGTACTCCTAGATTAATTTTAGGGTGTGTTTAGTTGAAGAGACAAAGGGGATGTAATATTGAAATTAGTTTTGCAGGTGTTTTGTTCAATGTCAAGTAGCGACAGCTATATCCCTCTTAGCTACATACTGTCTAATATATGTGTAAGGAATATTCCCTCAATATCCTTCTTAGTAATATTCTCTCAATATGCATGGGATAAGCAAAGGGAAAAAGTAGAGTGCACTGGAATTTATATAATATAGTGTTTGTTTCAGATTATATAATCTAGATTAAATAATTTGATTAGGAAACAAACAACTAGATTATTCACTCAGATTATATAATCTGGGATCTCAGATTATAATAATTAAATAATCCATCTCAAAAGAGGTTATTTTAGATTATTTGCACCAAAAGACCCACTACTCATACCTTTTTCATTAAAATTATGCACACTGCCACCCATCTAAATGTACAAGCAAAAGGAATAATCTACCTCCAATAATCTAGGTTGCCAAACAGATGTACCTAGATTATAATCTAAATTATACTATCTATATTTGTCGATGCCTCAATTTCAGCCTTCCCAATCAGACGTGGGCCGAAACGAAGATTTCTCGATGAGCTTCGTGGGCCTTGGCCCATAAATGAACAGTCACCTGCGAAACGACAACCCACGATCTCACGATGCACGACGCCACATTTGAAGTACGGTTGATTGCCAGAGAGTTAACGCTAATTAAAAGGCCGTTATGCCTAATAGCCGCGCTTCTGTAATTAGGGATAGGTGTTACCAGCATTACGACGTGGTTAATTAGCATTACCACGGGAGAGCTGTCCCCTCCTATAAATATGTAAACTGTCCAACAGGGCAAGACACCTGTTTTCAGAGTAAAAGTACACACACTCACTAAACGTAGGGTTGTTAGTCTTCGGGAGGCCCGAACCAGTTTAAATCGTGTATCTCTCCCTTGATGAATTTTCTTACTAGCAAAGCATCCTCGTCTTGAACAAAATATCTGCCGAACTTGACCCGAAGGTCAAGCGTCGACAATATTATAATCTGAATTATATAATCCATAGATTATATCTAGATTATATAATCTAATAGGGAAACAAACGGGGCCTAATCCTTCTTCAAGATGTGCTTCCATGTTTAGTGAAAACAGATAAGTAGCACAATTGTTGAAGCATTATTACTAGAAGTTGCTTGTCTTTGCTAAGCGGGTGCTCGACAGCCTTCAATTACTCTAAAATTTCAAACTTACAGAAAATATTTGAATCGAGAAACAATAGATCATGTTTATCTGTGCATGGGAAGAAACTAATCCCTTTGTTTTGAAATTATTTTCATTAAGACAAGAATTCTAGTTCAGAAATGAATTAGTTCTTGTCGTAACGGCAACAATTTAAGAACCAGGAAGTAATTTTTTGTACTCCTTAAGATTGTTCTTGAAAATTATCTTTGGAAATGTCAACCTGGCAGCAAATCTTGCCCATAATCATAACATATATTAATTTCCTAAACTTGCATGCTTGAAAGATAGTGTCAGATATTATAAAGTTGGCATGGATTTGGGCGGATCATGAATGTTCCCAAACCATCTCCCTATAGATTTTGATTGATCTCCCAATCCGTTAACAGAACAGGACCAAATTTACAGGAAAGAGATCCAAATGACCCAGAGCATACCAGAGCATGATAGTCCCAAAAAGGTACTCCCTCCTTTTTAACTATTGCTGTTATGATAAGAATTTTAGTTTAAAAGTGAACTAAATTTATTGTAGTAAAAATAATATCTTAAGAAAAGGAGCAGCAGTTGACAAGCAGATCCACTCCGAAGAGATATAAACTGCACCAGCTGAATGCTCCCAAGCAGTCATGTTTGCGGGATCAGATGGGGCTGCAACTTGCAAAGTGGCCAAGTGCAGTCACAGCTATAAGAACACATGCCAAGAAACTAGCCACAAGCAGGAGGTACTCCTTAATCCACTTGCACCTACACAGAAACTAAAATAATCTCAATGCACTTTGGCTTTCTCACTAGATGGTATTGTCAAGGACCACCCACATGATCCATGGCTCTAGAAAGATATGCTTTGTGTTTGACAATGATCAAGTCCCTGTGGTTCCTTCGAGGTCTCACAAAATTAGTTTGATGTTCTGTTTGTACACCTGAAGGTCAAGCAAATTCAGTGTTTAGATTTTCTGATATTTTATAGTCTACTTCTCATCCATTGATTCGCACATGCAAATTGTCATACCTACTATTTATAAGTGCAACCCACTTTGGATCAAATCTCAACTCGCAGCAAGCCCCATAATGTTCTCCTAATCATCCAGGCCATTCATTCCCTTCCAATTTCCTGACTATTTAACATCCTCCCTCTGTGCCCCATAACTAAGCACTGTTGCTTCCCCTCCCCTCCCCGCCGCCGCCTCCTCTCCCCTTCTCTCCCCGCCTCCACCCCCATGGCCCCGTAACCTAGCGAAGCATTGCCGCCTCTTTTCTCCATGCCCGCCGCCGATGCTCGGCTGCCAGGCTGCCTCCCGTCTCTTCCCCTCCTTCCCCTGTGCCCCTCCATCCCAGCGCTGTAGTAAAGTTCTGCCGCCTCCTTTCCCCCACGCCCTCCGCTGATGCTCAACTACCGGACTGCCACCCTTCCCTTCCCCTCCTCTCCCTGTGATCCCTTCTTCCCCATGGCTCAGCAATGTGTTGCCACTCCAATTTCCCCACGCCCACTGCATCGGCTGCCTAGCGCCCCGCTGCCGCCTCCCCTTCTTCCCATCTGACTCGCCCTAGCTCCCACACCCCCCCCCCACTGCTTGCTCTCCTTCCCTTGTGCCTGGCCCCACTACTCACCACCTCCCCTCCCTCATGCACGCCGTTGCCAGCAAAATGGTGGTCGTCCACCTCCTTATCCCCAACCCCAAGAACCGCTTACAACTCGAAGCCAACCTCAATAAGCTATCTTTTTGCAAGGAAATCTCCAAGTGTTTTGGGAAAGCTAGTGATATACAAATGGCTCTCCAAAAAGGAGAGAATTTTTTCTCTAACCTCCCTTTCATTTTTCACAATAGTCTATCACAACTCTCTTCTTTTCCTTCGCCTCCTATGTGTTGTAATGACATGATAAGAATTGATTTCCGTAAATATAACCTATCAATTATTAGTTTCTTGGAGTCTGGTTTTGCCATATGTCTCGGCATGAAAATTTTTGACAACCCCTTTACTCTAATGTATCGAATGCAATTTTTCTCAGGCTTCAATTTTACAACATGCGGCTTCAGGCTCCTGAAAAAGATTGAGATATAATTTAATGGAAACTCTGTTGATGAGCAACAATGGACAAGAAGGAGCCAGCTGAGAATCTGCCATGGCTTGGACTTGGATCTGATTTACAATACTAAGAAGCTTCATTATCATCCTAAAGGTAACTAAAATGCCTTTGTTATGCTCGGTCATTCAATTTTATTTTTCTAATTAAATGAGGAAGGGGAACTTTGTCTGCACTTTCAGAATCAGACAAAACATATTAATCGATCGACCATGAATCTTAAATCATTCATATATATCATTGTTTATCTGTTCATGGAAGAAAATAATTTCTTCATTTTTAAATTATTGTCATGCAGACAAGAACTCTAGTTCATAATATATTTGTTGTAATGGCAACCACTTAAGAACCAGGAAGTAATTTTTTGTATTTTTTAACATTATTCTTGAAAATTATCTTTGGAAACGTTAACTTTGCAGCAAATCTTGCCCATAATCATAACATATATTGATTTCCTACAACTTGCATGCTTGAAAGATAGTGTCAGATGTCATAAAGTTGGCATGGATTGGGTGAATCATTAATGTTTTCAAATCAAATCCTAAGAGATTTTAATTGATTTCCCAATCTGTTAACAGAATAGGACCAAATTACAGGAAATAGTTCCAGAAGGCCCACAACATACCCGAGCAAGTGCTCACTACACCACGGTCAACCTTTACCGAGCCTTATTAGCCTGTGGCAATCAGTCGGTAAGACTTAAGTAACTGAAGGTGCGTCGGTAATAGTTTTTGCAATCAAAACTTGGTAAAAGTAACACCTTATAGCGATTTACTGTGGGTCGGTAAAGATCCCCTCTTCCCTCCCACTATCCATCGGAAAAAGAAACGAGGCGGCAAACTAAAACAAGTTTCCCTCCACAGGTCCAAACCCTAGCCCATTTCCCTCCCTGCCTCACCTTCTCTCCGATACTGGCGGGGCCCCCACCCCCCGCCCATGAGCTACTGGCGGCGCATGACA
>BCLH01000211.1:146601-170723 GCA_001602315.1 Zoysia pacifica
TCCATGGAAGAGTTAAGACTCTCTTTGGAATGTAGGAATTTCACAGGAAAATTACAAAGGAATTTTACACGAATCAGTTCAACTTCATAAGAAAAACACAGGAAATAAATTTTTTCCCACACTCCAATGCTGGATTTTTCATGGTCTCTATTTTTTTCTGTAAAATTGAACTGATTCATGTCAAATACCTATTAGATTCATGTGAAGTTGCTACATTTCAAACAGGGTTTAAATTCTTCTGTTTTGCTTCGATAGTGTCATGTGATGCGACCATGATAGTGAGAAGAGTTAAGGCTCCCTTTGAAATGCTTGAATTTCATAGGAAAGTTATAAAGTAATTTTACATGAATCAGTTCAATTTCATAGAAAAACGTTCGAAATGGAAATTTTTCCTGTGTACCAACGGGGGATTTTTCATGGTTTTTTTTTGTTGTGAAATTGAACTGATTCATGTCAAGTTTCTATTAGATTCTTGTGAAGTTACCATGTTCCAAACAGCGTCTTAACTTTGTTCTGCTCCATGAGAGGAGAGGCATCGTTTGGATTTTCAGAGCCAAACCAGTAAACTAGGAAAAAAATAAGACATAAATTTTGATACTGCCATGAGATGAGTTAAAGCTTCCTTTGAAATGCGTGAATTGCATAGGACAATTACAAGGAATTTCACATGAATCAGTTCAATTTCATGGGAAAAACGCAGGAAATGAAAATTTTTCCCGTGTACCAACTCGGGATTTTTCATGGTTTCTGTTTTTTTTCTGTGAAATTGAACTGATTCATGTCAAGTTTCTAATAGATTCATGTGAAGCTGTTGCATTTCAAAAAGGGCCTTAACATTGTTCTGCTCCGTGAGAGGAGAGGCATGCTTGAGCCAAACCTGTAAACTGGGAAAGATATGATATAAATTTCAATAGTGGCGTGCGATGGGATCATGATGGTCAGAAGAGTTAACACTCCCTTGGAAATGCTTGAACTCCATAGGAAAATTACAAAGGAATTTCACACGAATCAGTTCAGTTTCGTAGAAAAAATGCAGGAAATGGAAATTTTTCCCATGTACCGACGCAGGACTTTTCGTGGTTTCTGTTTTTTCCTGTGAAATTGAACTAATTCATGTCATGTTTCTATTAGATTCTTGTGAAGCTGCTGTATTTCAAATAGGGTCTAAGCTTTCTTCTCCTCCATGAGAGGAGAGGCATGCTTTGGATTTTCAAAGAGGCAAACCCATAAACTCAGAAAAAATAAGCTATAAAGTTCGATAGTGCCATGCAATGCGACCATGATGGTCAGAAGAGTTAAGGCTCCCTTTGGAATGCTTTAATTTTATTGGAAAATTACAAAGTAATTTCACATTAATCAGTTCAATTTCATAGTAAAAATGCAGGAAATGGAAAATTTTCTCGGCTTTTTTTCAAGGTCTCTGTTTTTTTTTTCTGTGAAATTAAACTGATTCATGTCAAGTTTCTATTAGATTCTTGTGAAGTTACCGTGTTCCAAACCAGGTCTTAACTTTGTTCTGCTCCGTGAGAGGAGAGGTATCCTTTGGATTTTCAGAGCCAAACCAGTAAACTAGGAAAAAATAAGATATAAATTTTGATACTGCCATGAGATGAGTTAAAGCTCCCTTGCAAAAGCATGGATTTCATAGGACAATTACAATGGAATTTCACATTAATTAGTTCAATTTCATGGGAAAAACGCAGGAAATGAAAAATTTTCCTGTGTACCAACTTGAGATTTTTCATGGTTCCTGTTTTTTTCCTGTGAAATTGAACTGATTCATGTCAAGTTCTTAATAGATTCATGTGAAGCTGCTGCATTTCAAAAAGGGCCTTAACATTGTTCTGCTCCATGAGAGGAGACGCATGCTTGAGCCAAACCTCTAAACTGGGAAAAATAAGATATAAATTTTAATAGTGGCGTGCGATGGGATCATGACGGTCAGAATAGTTAACACTCCCTTGGAAATGCTTCAACTCCCTAGGAAAATTACAATGGAATTTCTATGAATCAGCTTAGTTTCATAGGAAAAATGCAGGAAATAGAAATTTTTCCTGTGTACCAAGTCATTATTTTTTAAGGTTTCTATTTTTTTCTGTGAAATTGAATTGATTCATGTCATGTTCCTATTAGATTCTTGTGAAGCTGCTAGATTTCAAATAGGGTCTAAGCTTTCTTCTGCTCCGTGAGAGGAGAGGCATGCTTTGGATTTTCTGAGAGGCAAACCCGTAAACTCAGAAAAAATAAGCTATAAAGTTCGATAGTGCCATGTGATGCGACCATGATGGTCAGAAGAGTTAAGGCTCCCTTTGGAATGCTTGAATTTTATTGGAAAATTACAAAGTAATTTCACATGGATCAGTTCAATTTCGTAGTAAAAATGCAGGAAATGGAAAATTTTCCTGTGTACCTACTAGGCATCTTTTGTGGTTTCTGTTTTTTTTCCTGTGAAATTAAACTGATTCATGTCATGTTCCTATTAGATTCTTGTGAAGTTATTGCATTCCAAACAGGGTCTTAACATTGTTCTCCACAGTGAAACGAGAGGCATGCTTTCGATTTTCATAGCCAAACTAAAAATATGATGGTCAGAAAGAGATAAAGCTCTCTTGGATATGCTTGAATTCCATAAGAAAATTACATAGGTATTTCACATGAATCAGTTCAATTTCATAGGAAAAACATAAAAAATTAAAAAAAAATTTGCTTTGGAATTGAACTATTCATGTCAAGTTTCTATTAGATTCTTGTGAAGTTACGGCATTCCGAACAGGGTCTTAACATTGTTCTGCTCCCTGAGTGGAGAGGCATGTGTTGGATTTTCAGAGCCAAACATGTAAATTGGGAAAAAAATAAAATATAAATTTTGATATTGCCTTGCGATGTGACCATGATGATCAGAAAGGGATAAAGCTCCGTTGGAAATGCTTGAATTCCATAGGAAAATTACATAGGTATTTTACATGAATCAGTTCAATTTCATAGAAAAAACGTAAAAAATTTAAAAAAAAATTCCCGTGTACCAACTTAGGATTTTTCATGGTTTCTATTTTTTTTCCTGTGAAATTGAACTGATTCATGTCAAGTTCCTATTAGATTCATGTGAACCTGCTGCATTTCAAAATGGGTCTTAACATTGTTCTGCTTCGTGAGAGGAGAGGCATGCTTTGGATTTTCAGAGAGCCAACACATGTAAACTGGGAAAAAATAAGTTATAAATTTCAATAGTGGCGTGCGATGTCATCATGATGGTCAGAAGAGTTAACGCTCCCATGGAAATGCTTGAACTCCATAGAAAAATTACAAAAGAATTTTACATGAATCAGTTCTATTTCATAGGAAAAATGCAGGAAATAGAAATTTTTCCCGTGTACCAACTCAGGATTTTTCATGGTTTCTGTTTTTTGTGCAAAATTGAACTGATTCATGTCATGTTCCTATTAGGTTCTTGTGAAGCTGCTGTATTTCAAATAGGACCTAAGCTTTCTTGTGCTCTAAGAGGAGAGGCATGCTTTGGATATTTAGAGAGCCAAACCCTTAAACTCGGAAAAAATAAGCTATAAAGTTCGATAGTGCCATGCGATGCGACCATGATGGTCAGAAGAGTTAAGGCTCCCTTTGGAATGCTTGAATTTCATAGCAAAATTACAAAGTAATTTCATATGAATCAGTTAAATATCATAGGAAAAACACGTGGAATGGAAATTTTTCTCGTGTATCAACTGGGGATTTTTCATTGTTTCTTTTTTTTTTTCCCTATGAAATTGAACTGATTCGTGTCAAGTTTCTTTTAGATTCTTGTGAAGTTACCGCGTTCCAAAAGGGTTTTAACATTGTTCCGCTCCGTGAGAGGAGAGGCATCCTTTGGATTTTCAGAGCCAAACCTGTAAACTAGGAAAAAAATAAGATATAAATTTTGATACTGCCATGCGATGCGACTATGATGGTCAAAAGAGTTAAAGCTCCCTTGAAAATGCATGAATTCCTGAGGAAAATTACAAAGGAATTTCACATAAATTAGTTCAATTTCATAGAAAAAACGCAGGAAATGAAATTTTTTTCCCGTGTACCAACTCGGGCTTTTTCATGGTTTCTGTTTTTTTCCTGTGAAATTGAACCGATTCAAGTCAAGTTTCTATTAGATTCATGTGAAGCTACTGCATTTCAAAAAGGGCCTTAACATTGTTCTGCTCCTTGAGAGGAAAGGCATGCATTGGAGTTTCAGAGAGCCAAAGTTGTAAACTGGGAAAAATAAGATACAAATTTGAATAGTGGCCTGCGATCAATCATGATGGTCAGAAGAGTTAACGCTCCCTTGGAAATGCTTGAACTCCGTAGGAATATTACAAAGGAATTTCACATGAATCAGTTCTATTCCATAGGAAAAATTAGGAAATTAAAATTGAACTGATTTCTGTTTTTTCCTATGGAATAGAACTGATTTCTGACCCAATTGGAGTTTCAGAGAGCCAAAGTTGTAAACTCAGGATTTTTCATGGTTTCTGTTTTTTCTTTACCTCTGAAATTGAACGGATTCATGTCATGTTCCTATTAGATTCTTGTGAAGTTGCTATATTTAAAATCAGGCCTAAGATTTCTTTTGCTCCGTGAGAGGAGAGACATGCTTTGGATTTTCAGAGAGCCAAACCTTTAAACTCAGAAAAAATAAGCTATAAAGATCGATAGTGCCATATGATGCGACCATGATGGTCAGAAAGAGTTAAAGCTCCCTTGGAAATGTTTTAATTCCATAGAAAAATTACAAAGAAATTTCACATGAATCAGTTCAATTTCTTAGGAAAAATGCAAGAAATGAAAAAAATTTCCGATGGACCAACTAGGGATTTTTTATGGTTTCTGTTTTTTTCTTAAAAAATTGAACTGATTCTTGTCAAGTTCCTATTACATTTATGTGAAGCTACTGCATTTCAAAAAGGGCCTTAACATTGTTTTGCTCCATGAGAGGAGAGGCATGCTTTGGATTTTCAGAGAACCAAACATGTAAACTGGGAAAAAAAAGATATAAACTTCAATAGTGGCATGCGATGAGATCATGATGGTCAGAAGAGTTAATGCTCCTTTTGAAATGCTTGAACTCCATAGGAAAATTACAAAGGAATTTCACATGAATCAGTTCAATTTTATAGGAAAACGCAGGAAATGGAAATTCTTCCCGTGTACCAACTCAGGGATTTTTGTGGTTTCTTTTTTTTTTTTTGTGAAATTGAACTGATTCTTGTCATGTTCCTATAAGATTCTTGTGAAGTTCTTGTATTTCAAACAGGGACTAAGCTTTCTTCTGCTTCGTGAGAGGAGAGGCATGCTTAGGATTTTCGGAGAGCCAAACCCGTAAACTCGGAAAAAATAAGCTATAAAGTTCGATAGAGCCATGCGATGCGACCATGGTGGTCAGAAGAGTTAACGCTCCCATTGGAATGCTTTAATGTCATAGGAAAATTACAAAGGAATTTTACATGAATCCGTTCAATTTCATAGGAAAAACACAAGAAATGAAAATCTCTCCTGTGTACCCCGTGTACCAAGTCGGAATTTTTCATGGAGTCTATTTTTTTTCTGTGAAATTGAACTGATTCATGTCATGTTCCTACTAGATTCATGTGAAGCTGCTGCGTTTCAAATGGGGCCTAAAATTTGTTCTGCTTCGCGAGACGAGAGGTATGCTTCGAATTTTCAGAGAGCGAAAACCGTAAACTGGGAATAAATTTTGATTGTCTCATGGGATGCGACTATGATGGATGGAAGAGTTAAGGCTCCCTTTGGAATGCTGGAATTTCATAGGAAAATTACAACGTAATTTCAAATGAATTAGTTCAATTACATTGGAAAAAAGGGGATATGAAATTTTTCTCGTGTATCAACATGGAATTTTTCAAGGTTTGTGTTTTTTCCTGTGAAATTGAACTGATTCATGTCAAATTCCTATTAGATTCTTGTGAAGTTGCTGCGTTCCAAACAAGCCTAAACTTTGCTATCTCCACAAGATGAGAGGCACGCTTTGGATTTCCAGAGAGCCAAACTCCTTTTTTCTCGAAAACACAGAAGAGCTGCATTTCATTGAAATAAGAAAGCAGTATAGAATCCTTGATACAACACACACAATCTAAAACACAGACAGCAAAACATCAACACAGCCAAGAACACTGGGCCAATGACCAAACAGCAAAATGAGCTAGTCTCTCTAGAACAGGTCCATAGCTGCAGTCAGAAGGGAGATTCCTTTAGCTCCAGCTAACGCCCAAAGACGGCGCTCTTTCCCCCGCTAAGATCAAAATTTGAGACGTATTCGGGGACGCCTTATCGAACACACATCAATTCCTGTGCTTCCAAATGAGCCCAGCTCCTAGGATGATGAGAGAATTGCGGCCCCGCTGGACTTGACCGGAAGTTGCTGCGTTGACTCTTTCCCACCAAGCAACAAAGGATCGGTCATCAGGCTGAGGAGCAAGAGAGTGGAGCCCAACTTGTCGCAGGAAGAAGAACCAGAACTGTCTTGCGAAAACACAAGATGTGAGGAGGTGATTGATATCCTCGTCCTCCTGATCGCAAAGTGGACATTGTTCAGGCTTAGGCAACCCACGCTTCGCAAGGCAGTCCACTGTCCAACAGCGATTATGAGCAACCAACCACATAAAGAAATGACACTTAGCCGGAGCCCAAGTCTTCCAAATGATCTCTGCTGGTCCAAAGGTCTGAGCACCCAAAAAGAGACTCCCATATGCTGATTTGGCTGAGTACTTTCCGTTAGATGAGAATCTCCACACATGCTTATCCTCGGCAGCGGTTTGCAAGGAAAATTCTGACAAAACATCTCAAAGCTGCAGAAACTCAACCAGAGCTCCCACCAAAAGAGCACCAGGCAGATCCATGACCCAAGTATTATTAGAAAGCCCTTCCCGCACAGTGTGGTTTTTGATTCTCCTCTTAGACACAGCAGCAAGCAGGTTTGGGGCTAAGTAAGCAATACACTGCCTGTGGATCCACCTATCTGTCCAAAACAACGTTCTCGAGCCATTACCAACCTCAGTAAACAAAGCAATCGAGAAAAAATCCTGCACCTGAGATGGTACTTGAACAGGTAGAGACGCCCATGGTAGGTGAGGTTGTCTTTTTGAGCCAAACCCATCTCATTCTTAAAGCCCAGATCAACCTCTTAAGATCCGAAAGCCTTAGACCTCCAAGGTCTACAGGCCCAAGCTACTAAACAATGTCCTCCCTGCGCATCTCTACGACATCTCCAAAGAAAACCCCTCCGAATTTTGTCCACTGCCTAAACTGCAATAAAATAATATATAAATTTTGATAGTCCCATCGATGCGACCATGATGGATGGAAGAGTTAAGGCGCTCATTGGAATGCAGGAATTTCATTTACAAAGGAATTTCACATAAATCAGTTCAATTTTATAAGAAAAACGAAGGAAATGGAAATTTTCCCATATACCAACACGGGATTTTTCATAGTTTGTGTTTTTTTTCCTGTGAAATTGAACTGATTCATATCAAGTTCCTATTAGATTCACGTGAAGTTGCTGCGTTCCAAACAGGGCTTAAACTTTGTAAGTTTCCATGAGAGGAGACGGCATGCTTTAGATTTTAAGAGAGCGAAACTCGTAAACTGCGATAAATAACATATAAATTTTGATACTCCCATGCGATGTGACCATGATGGACGGAAGAGTGAAGGCTCCCTTTGGAATGCAGGAATTTCACTGGAAAATTACAATGGAATTTACAGCAATCAGTTATACTTCAAAAAAAAACATAGGAAATGAAAATTTTCCCGTGTTCTAATGAGGGATTTTTTGTGTTTTCTATTTTTTCTGGAAATTGAACTGATTCATGTCAAGTTCCTTTTTTATTCATTAGAAGTTTTGCATTTCAAACAGGGCCTTATCATTGTTCTGCTCCATAAGAGGAGAGGCATGCTTTGGATTTTCATAGAACCAAACCTGTAAACTGGAATAAATTTCGACATTGGCATGTGATGCAACCATGATGGTCAGAAGAGTTAATGCTCCCTTTGGAATGCTTGAATTTCATAGGAAAATTACAAAGAAACTTCACATGAATCAGTTCAATTTCATAGGGAAAACGCAGGAAATGGAAATTTTTCCCATGTACCAACTCGGGATTTTTCATGGTTTCCGTTTTTTTCCTGTGAAATTGAACTGATTCATGTCAAGTTCCTATTAGATTCTTGTGAAGCTGCTGCATTTCAAACAGGGCCTAAACTTTCTTCTGCTCTGTGAGAGGAGGCATGCTTTGGATTTTCAGACAGCCAAACCTGTAAACTGGGAAAACAATAAGATATAATCACCGGATTAGTAGAGTGAACATGCCATCGAGCGACAACATCGCAGATACAAGAAAAATTAATTACATGGGATGTCCAACCTACGAGATCCAAGATACAAGTCATTAGATTACAAACAGGGAGCTGATCACATCTACCCTTATTCAACAAACAACAGCACGACACTAACACGATGCGCCCACCGGCGGCTTGAGCACAGAACGAGACTTCTACACATCATCACCATCAACACCGTCTTCTTCCTCTTCATCCTCATCTAAACAATTTTCAGCAAGGAGTGAGTACTAGATGTACTCAACAAGCTCTAACCCAAGAGGGTGATACAACGATATGCACAATGTTTTGAAGAAAGGAGCAGCAGTGGTTCTGATTTTTGCGTAAAGCTAGTTTTCATGCGTGGCTCCCGATAGGACAGATTTTGAAACAAGGGAGGAAAATTTTCTTTTCTTTGTCATATTTTAGTGAGGTGGACCTGTGGAGAGAATTAACCCACTCCATTAGTTCCCAAGTTTTAACCGGGCGCAGGCATGTCCCCGTGCTGTCCCGAAGCACACAGCTAACATATCTAAAAACACAGGCAACTACACCCACTCACACATGAAGGAAACATAAAAAATCTAATCGTTATGTACCCGAACATTAGTGTGCTAATACCGTGACAACGGTCATTCTGAAAGGATTTTTTTACACTCTGCACAGGTTGTACACTGTATCCGTAGGCTATGTGTCCCTTCGTGAGCAAGGAGTGCATAACGCCTACTCCAACATCTACATAGGTCTCTACCAATTCTGTTGAAGACGCATCCAGGAGCTATCCGTCAGAGTTACTACCTCCTAATGAAGCGACGGTGTACATTCCCAGAGCCAAATCGTGGGAATGCTCATCCACGTCTTCTCCTGGTTCCCTTCTATACCGGGCACATAAACTAGAGGCTATATTCATGGGCATACAGTTCTATGACCTAGGCAATTACTTTGTCAAAAGTCGGACTGCGAGTATCTCACATCTTGTTTTGGTCTCTTGTGTCCTACTGATCTCCTAGCGGCTCAAAGTGGTTTACATAAGTAGGAGGGGTAAGTCCTGCCCTTATCAAGTTCTGTAGTTGCACGAAATCACTAAGTCAAGCGCTAACGAACTGGTCCTCATATGGCAGGGACGGCGTACTCGTCCACTGCAGGTAGACTGGACGGAAGTATAAAAACCTATCTCAACACCTTTGTGAGACCCGCCCCACAACCAGAAAGCAACTCCCATCTTCACCTACACAGTTTGCTAGTTCCATCCCTGTTTTTGCTTTACTCAGACCACCAAACCCACAATTTACACCTTTGTCAAATACAGATAGATGTATGTAGGTTTGTAGTTTTGAAAAAAAAGGCCCTAAGCATTCTAGTTACAAGGCAACTTTCCAGTTATTAAAATATTTAACAATTGGAGTTCCTACGGCTAGCAAGGGTTCGTTACCAACGGTTTACAAGGAGTACTTCTATCATGATCAGCAAGTAACTGACATTAATATAAGTACATTCAAACAAGTATGGTATTAACCTGCACAACATTTTTGCATAAATAAAAGTAAAGGTGCAAGTAATGCCTGCAAAGCATGAGTTTAGTATGATCGAAGGGTTAGAGCTTGACTTCTGTGGCATCCTCGAGCTCCTCTTCGTACTCCGGGTCCTCGGTTTTGCTTCCTCGGGTTCCTCGTCAACTACACGTAACAAACGAACAATTAAGTCTACCGTCAAGAGCAAAAGAAAGAACTCAAGGAGGAAAAACTTGAGAAGCAACATCACTTAAAATTGGGTTTCAGAGAGTGGGACTCGTAAAGCTGAGTTCAATGATACAAAGATCGCTGAAAATGGGGCTGTGGTGAGGTGGCAGTGAGGCAAACAAGGTGTTCTAGGCCGGAATCAGGACTAGCCCCGTGGTCACACGGCCCGGCTGGTGTCCACGGCCACTGGTCACACACAGGCACGGAACGGAGAACGAGTCTCGTGGACACGCTGCCCCGGCTCGTGTCCATGGCCCGGTGTGACAACAAATTTTCTCCCTCTTCTGCCGGTGACCAACAGGTGGGCCCAGTTGGGGTGTGTGTGCTTGCAGGTGTGGGTGTGACCTCCAGACGGGTCCTGCAGCCTGCGGTCGGCCAGAGCCCCGACCGTTTAAACGGTCGTAGCTCGGTGCTGCTTAGCGGCGGCGGCTCACCGGAGTTTCCTCCGATGCCGCCTTGGCGGTCGAGGATGGGGTGCTCAGGCGAGTGAGAGGTGGCGTGGCTGGCGGCGGGCTCGCCGCTACCGGCGGGGAGCCGGGTGGGCGGCCGCAGCGCATCGGAGGCACGCGCACTGCGGTGCTTCGAGGGGAGAGCTCACAGTGCGCGGGGGAAGCCCATGTCCAGGCACGGGAGAAGCTCCTAGGTGCAGTGAACATGGCAGCGACCTGCCCCGGGCATGCGGTGGTGCCATTGTGGGTGTGGGTGGTGCTGTGGAGTGGCAGAGCAGGGGCGGAAGGCGGCCAATTCCCGCGAATTCAAAGCTGGCCGACGGCGACCGATTTTGGGGAAGAAAGGGCGGTTTTCGAAATTGTGCAGTGTTGGAGGGAGAGAGAGAGAGAGAGAGAGAGGGAGAGACCTGGGCTGTGGAGTGGAGCAGCAGGGGGTGACGAAACGATGAAGCTCTATTTTATGGGCAGGGAAGGGGGTTGGTCCGAGGCAGGGCAGTGGCGCTCTCGCCGGGTGGCTCGGCGGCCGAATTGTAGCGAGATACGGCAATGATCGCAAATCCTCTCTGTCTGGGGTGCTCAGGGGCAACTGGCATGGTTCTGGGGCAGCTGGCAGCCATGCCACGGCGCTATGGCGCACAGAGGGCGCGGCACGGCGTGGTGTCGTGCCGGGTGGTCAGCGGCTGGCGATGAGTGCGCTGGAGTTAAGCCGCGACATGACTGGGCAGTGTGCGAATCCACTCGAGTGGGTGCAGTCCCTAGGAGCTATGTTGTGTGAGGAGTAACTTCGTCGTTGAGCGGCGCAGCTGGCCAGGAGCTCCACTGCAGCCCGGCAGCCATTGGCGACGTGCGTGGCGCGAGCGGCCATCTGGCGCTGTTTCGTGCGGGAAGCGCACGATAAGTTCTTAAGAGGGCGAGAGGCTACATGGGAGAAGGAGGATGATCTGAGGAAAGAGTTTCTCTATCTGTTTCGGCTATTTTGTAAGGGGGGAGTCTGTAACATCTTAGAAATTTTGATTTAATAAAGCGACGAGTTATCCCAATTCTGTTCTGATTAAAAATCATCTGTCCCAATTTTTATTCTGTTCAAATACCTTTTGTCCTGAAATTGATTTCGATTTGCTCCAAAATTTTTTTCTAATTTTTCGAACGTCGGAATAGTTAGGCCCGTGGATTTGTTTTTGGGCTGAAATTAATTTTGGGCTCTAATACCTATCTAATCTCCTCTGTAAAAACCCTTCCCTCTCTTATCCTCTCCCTCACCTCCCCTTTCCCCCTACAATCTCCAGAAATCTCATAACCGTCGTCCTGCTCCACCCAGTTTTCCGCGTTGTTCCCATCGATGCGCCTGTGCCTGACGCTGCCTCGGTCCTCACTCCGTCACCCGACTCCGCGTGCGTCGCCCAAGCCCTCGCTGCTGGAAGTCCGCTGGACCCCGCGCGTTCCTCGAGCCACCGCCAGCGCGTCTCCGTCGCCTGCCGTCCAGTCCGCGCCGTCTTCGAGTTCTGCGCCGCTCGAGCCTCGTCGCACCTATTCCCTCGATTCCCGTGTCGAGTCGCCCGCGTCGCCGTCAGCCCAAAGCCAGTCCCGAGCCTCCCGTGTCACTATCTCCGCTCTGCTCCGCGTGGAAATCCCTGTCTCACGCGCGTCCTCGGGTCCATCACTGCACATCTCCGATTCTCCAGCAAGTTCGAGTTCCGATCTTCAAATTTCATCTCCGATTTCTAGATCTCGGTGAGAAATTCCCCTCTCTTCAATTACTTTTTCCTCTCCGATTAATTGTTAGATTAATTGCTAATCTAGTTGCGATTAATTGTTCTGCGATTAATCTAATTCCTTGTGGTCTAGATCGTCTACGATTTTTGAAGAACTCCGTTTGATCTTAGTTATTTCCCAAAATTGTTACGTTAATTTGTCTCGTCGCGATGTCGTGTAGGATTGTTCCCGAAAACATTTTTCGCACGTTTAGCCTAGTAGTTTCAATTTAGATTTAATTTTCGGTTTTAATTGTCGCGTACCTAGTGTCTGACCTCTGTTCATGCTGTGTTTAGCCGGTGTTCCAGAGGAAGAGTTCCGCGAGCCCGCTCAGTTCGACGACCCGGATTCTGACTTCGATCTCGAGTTGCCAGGGACGCCGCGTTCCTTGATCACTTTGTACCCAGTATTTTAAACTGCATGTTTTGTTTGTAACCCTAATTTGCATGCCAACTATTTTAAAATATGCTAGCAACATTTTTAAGCCGTGCCTATTTACTGTTTCACAAATATCAACCATAGGATTGCTTTAGAATATTTATTTTATTTTTATGCTTAGTCCTGCTTAGTTGCATTTATTTTTATTTAGCACCTATCACTATAAAAATGGAATTTGTGTCAAATGCTTTTGAATTGTGATTCAAATGTGTGAGTTTTGCAAATAACTATACATAACTATTTAGCAGGGGCAGGTTGGAGTATGAGGAGTTGAAGGACTTTTGAAGTACCTGTGGGCATATCTGTTACGGGTACAATGGGAAGATTCAGGCTGGGATCTTTCTGTGAGACTTGTTGTTGGCGTTGAGATTGGAGAGAGTGCCTATCCCGGCAATTAAGGATTGAGTCCTTCGAGTCTTGTACGCTCAGTTGACAACCATGCACACTACGTTACCCTATATGGGCAGTTGGCTTGACCTTGAAACTTGTCGAGACTGGTTGTTTACCCGCGTGTTGACGGTGTTGTGTTAGTGTGGTGTAGAGCTCTGACTCTCCATATGAGATCGAGATACCCCACCTAATCAGTGGTAGGCTCTTCACAGCTCCAGGATCCGATTGCGTAGGCTTTTGAGATCCCTATTCTGAAAGACGGATAGCGTCAGTTAAAACTTATAGACGAGTCTTGTGTGTTCGTTGGGAGTACGACGGTAGTTCCCGATGACGCTTCTTGTGGGTCTAGGTGCATAACCTCTGCAGAGTTTTAGTCGATGCGCGTTGTCACGTCCTTTTGGAAGGACACCGCCCGTGTTGTGCTCCTCATTGAGTAGTTTTGTTTTTCTTCCTCCTGTCCTTTTTCAAAATGTTTTGGACTCTGGCCTTTGAGCTGTGGCCGAGTGTGGGGTTACACCGGTATTTAAAATGGACCCCCATCTGAGATAACGGAGATCTCTGCGGGGCAAGATAATAAAATTTGACAGTTTTAAAATAAAGCTTTCTTGCATCTTTAAAATAAAATAAAATATTTTAAACTTGCATTTAGCACTTGAGCCATGTCTTTACCATTGAAACCACTTGCATGCATACATTGTTGATAGGTAGTACGCGGTTTGCTGAGTATTCGTACTCACGGCTTTCTAATTTGTTGTTTTCAGAGGATACTCTCAGTTTCGACTTCGATTACGTCTCTGACGGTTCGTGACGTCCGCTCCTGCGCTCGAGCTAGCCTGTGTGGAGGAGGTTCGCTACCGTTGCCATATTGATGCTTTCGCTGTCGCTCTTGTTGGATTCTCGATAGTGATCTATCTGCTCTAAGATATTTTCGGCCTGCGTGTCGATGGACCCCTTTGGAGGATTTTATTCTAATAAATTCACTTTGACTTGCTATCTCCTATTCTCATTTCTTGTTTAATATCTTTGTTATGGTTTCTTGATTGATCGCTTGTAATGTCGTACTTGTCAAACTCCTGGGATTGGCAAGGTCAGGGAAGATCGAGACTTATCAAAAGGTAAGGAAAATCCCAGTCGTTACATCGTCAGGCTTGCGCCTTGGCCAGCTGACGGCGGCGAGGAGACGGAAGCAGGGAAGAGCAGGGGTGAGACAGGGGAGAGCAGGGAAAGGCAGGGGAGGCAGACCACACGCGGGGGCTCATGGCGCCCTGCCCGTGTCCTCGATACCGAGCGCGCGCTGGGCGCTCAGCAAAGAAGGGGCACCGTGGACACGGTGCCCGGCCTATGTCCTTGGCTGCTGGGCACTCACAGGCGCAATGTGGAGAAAGGACCTGGTGGTCATGGGGGTTTGCCTGTGTCCAAGCAATGGGTTTTGGGGACCAGCTAAGTTGCTTCTCAGAAAAAAGAAAGAGAAAGAACACCGAACAAGATCAAATGAAACGCAAGAACCAGCAAGGAACTCAACGAATGAAAACAAAAGAGACACTTTCACTTCCAAATTTTAAAGGCTTTCCAAATTCCCATTTTCCACTTCTTGCTTTAGTGAGGTTTTCTTGAAAAATTAAGAGAGTTAACGGTGAATCAAACTCAAGTACTATGTGAACACAGACGAATTTGAGGGTGTGACAGACCAACCCCACTTAAATGGAATCTTGTCCTCGAGATTTGGATGGCCTTCTTCAAAAAGATGGGGAAACTCCTTTCTGAGGGTGTCCTCTCGTTCCCATGTGGCTTCGGCCAAGGTGTGATCGCTCCATTTCACTCAGCAGAACTTGCTGGCTTTGCTCCTTGTCAGTCGGGTGGTCACATCCAGTATGCGGGTGGAAAATTCTTGATATCGCAGGTCAGGCTGGAAGTTCACAGTCTCAATGGCTACTTGTTGATCGGGTACCTTTAGGCACTTTCTGAGCTGCGACACGTGAAACACCGAATGGACACCTGACAGTTCCGGGGGCATATCGAGTTGGTATGCCACAGCACCAACCCTCTTGATGATTTGATAAGGTCCTATATATCTGGGTGCCAATTTGCCTTGGATCTGAAATGTTTGTGTTCCTCGTATGGGAGATACCTTCAAATACATGTGATCCCCTGCAGAAAAGGTTAAATCCCTTCTTTGTGCATCGGCGTAGCTTTTCTGTCGGCTCTATGCAGCTTTAAGTTGGCTTCTTATTTCAGCTACCTTTTCTTCGGCATCCCATACAATGGCAGGGCCCAAGAGTGACAGCTCGCCGACTTCCGACCACATTAACGAAGTGCGGCACTTGCGGCCATACAAGGCTTCGAAAGGCGCCATTTGCAAACTGGCCTGGTAACTCTTGTTGTAGGAGAATTCGGCGAACGGCAAGCTTGCTTCCCAGTCATCTCCATAGGTTAGCGCACAAGTGCGAAGCATATCGTTCACAACTTGGTTCACCCGCTCGGCCTGCCCGTCTATTTGAGGATGGTACGCCGTGCTGTAGTCGAGGTAAGTTCCAAGCAAGTCATGCAAGCTCTTCTAGAAACGTGACGTGAACTGTGAGCCCCTATCCGACACTATTCTAGAGGGTACAACATGTAACTTCAGCATGTTATCCACACACAGATGCGCCACCCCGTCCAAGAAGGCGTCGACCGCGCGCCATCCACTTCGGCCCTGCGTCGTTCTGCTCCTCGTCGACCTCATGATGTCCTCGTCTCAACCCGCGTCATCTATCCGCGAGCCGAGCTGCAGCCGTCCCCAACCCGATGCCGTCTTTGTCGTCTTCAGCGCCGTTCACCTTCAAGCTCGAGGTCACCCGGTTCCGCGAGCTGCCTTCCCCGGTTGCCTCTGTTCAAACGTCGCCCATCCCGGTGCGTCGTCCTCGCTCCGTGGACCTGTGCTGCGTCGTCCAGTGCCCCGTCTTCATCCTTGTGTCGTCCCCAGCCTGTCCTGTCTGCCGTCTCTGTCGACCAGCCACCCTACATTTCAGGCCCCCGGTGAGCTCTCTACCTTTTGGTGCGTTGTCTCTTGTGGTGCTGATCTTGTCCAGTTCCGTTCAGGTGAAGGAAGACCGGAGGAGTTCTGCTGCTGCCGTCATCGAGTTCCTCGTGTCGACCGAGCCCTTTTGGTGGGTGAGCCTAGCATATCACCGTTTTCTGTTTATTCCTTGTATGTTTGTTCCCAGGATCGCTGTTGCCCCATTGTGTTTGTTGACCATAGGGCTGAAAACGGAACGGGAAAATCCCGTCCTGTTTGCTTTCCGGTCCGTATTTTCTGTGCGGACGAAAACGGGCGGGATAAAAATGGGAACGGAAGGAAACGGGATGAGAAAAAATGGAAACGGGATCGGAAACGGTTTGACATTTTCCATCCATTTTTGCAGTATCCCATTTTTATTCGGGATCATCCTGTTTTCCATCCATTTTTGCGGTATCCCATTTTTATCCCCTTTTTGTCCTGTTTTGGTTCTTATGACTTGTGTTTACATGTGCTGTTATGCCATGAACTTCAAACTTACTGCTATGTGTGTTGCCCAAAATGTGTTGTAAAAAAGTTATTGAATTGTGTTGCGTGAATATGTAAATTATCTATTTTGAATGTTTATTTTGATGATAATATGTTACTACATTGAATTATTTATGTTGATGTTTCCGACTAAATACCGATTACCGACTGATTTTGGTACATCTCATCCGAATTGGTTTGCTTCCGATACTTTGTATTTGTCCCATTCGTTTTCGTTTCTGATTTTTCCGTTTCCATTTCCATCCGGAGGTGAAATGTGAAAACGGAAACGGTTTGCGTACTTTACCGATCGTTACGGACCGTTTTCAGCCTTAGTTGACCATTTCTTGTTGTGTTTGTGAGGCAGTTGGTGATCGTTTCAGTGATGCCGGAGCTTAGGAGCGGCAAGGCAGCAAGCTTTTCGGTCATCTCGGATCTCGTGGTTCTGCCTTCATCTTCTTCAGTTGCTCGGTCGCCTCCGGTGAGCTTCTTCTGTTCCTTTCATTTCCTTTGGTTGTCATTTCTGTTGGTCGAGCTTTGAAGCTTATCTATGCTAGGACCAAATTGTCGGAGCGTGAACACGCCTTGGTTGCCAAGTCGCCGCACAACCGATGGTTGCCACCGTCGTCGTTGTCACCACCACTCCCGTTCCTTTGGTGAGATCATGCTCCTTGTCTTCATTCCCGTGTCCTATTGGTCTGCTGTGTTGGAAATAAGTCATGGTTGGCATTGGTATTCAGATCGATGGATCGTCGCCATTCTTCGTGTCCGGGCGCCCAGGATCTGAACTGCGTCGTCATCACCATCGATCGTATTCCTACAGTTTCTCTTCGGACCTTACTCAAGTTTCGGTGAGCATCTTTATTTCTCTGTTCAGTTTCTCATTATTTCATTTTGATCTGTGAGTGCTGACTTCTCCGTCTCTTTCCTTCTATGGTCGAATTTGCATTGAGCCACCGCGTCGAGTGCAGGTTCAACCGTCCACGCCATCCTTTCAGGGGACAGTTCACCGATCATCTCGTCGGAGAGCTTCCCGTGCCATCGACGTTGTTGGCTCTTCATTGGACAAAGCCGTGGTGAGCTCTGTTCTCTTGTCTCTGCACCTTTCTGGTCACTTAGCAAAGTTCGCAAGTCATGCCTACGAGTTGGTGATGAAGTCTAAGTTTATCATTGTGTGCAGAGATCATTCCTCCTTCAAGCCAAGGTCACGCAGACTCGGTTGTATCCGAACCCAAGTTCAGGGTTGTTCGGTCATCCTGAGTTCCAGCGTTGTCTCCACCTTTGGTCGTCATCCTTGCAGTCTTGCTACTACTTTGGCTCAAGTTTTGGTGAGCACTCCTGTCCCTTTGTTCTCTTTTCTCGTTGGTTAGGTCGATCTGTAGCTCGTGTGGTGTCCCGTTCAGTTTCAGGGCAAAGAAATGCTGAATTGGCTGTGTCCAAGCTCTAGATCGTCTCTTCTGGACCGATGTGTTGAGCTGTGGAATCCGATTCAGTTTTGGGGCAGGGACACGCCAGTTCGGCTGTGTCTAGATCCCAAATCAAGTTCTGCCAGCCAATCCGTGTTTTGCTGTGATCAAGCCAATTTTGGGTCTAGGGCACATGGGGTCAGTTGTGTCCCGACCCTAGTTTTGTTGTTGTCAGTTGATCTATGGGTGTTCGGTTGGTGATGCAGCAATCGGCCTAGTTTTAAGTTGTAGTCACACAGGTTCGTCCATGTCCGAGCTCTGTTTCGTAAGCTGTCAGGCAGGCTGTGACCGTGCTGCAGGTCACACACGCGCCCACTACCCAGCTGTGACCCAGTTTTGGGTCACACGACCATGACCGTGTCCAGCCCCAATTCGTTCTTTAGTCGTGCAGTCGGTGACCATCTCGTGGGTCACATGGCTGTGACTGTGTCCAAGCCTCAATTCTTTTCTGTTCGGGCCAACGAGTGACCGGAGCCTTGGACACATGCCGTCTACGTGTCCTGACCCCGAATCTCACGCGTTCGGCCCAGTCTGTGTCTTTTCCCCTCGGACATGATCGAGAGACTGTGTCTTGGAGTTGGTTCTTGTTTGATCCGTGTATCCGTTCGTAGAGTCCGTTCTAGTAGCTGTTGAGTTGTCCTTTTTAGTTTCTCACCCGTTTTTTGAGTCGTTTGTTCAGCTGGAGATGTTGCTGAGTTCTTAAAGACTGTTCTGCACAAGGACCTAGATCTCGGATGGGATCTAGACTCACAAGGCCAGTCGCGTTCCTTGACCAAACTTTGATCCTAGTTCTTAAACATCGTGTTTTGTTTGAAACCATAATTTGCATGCCAACTGTTTTAAAATATGCTAGCAACATTCTCAAGCCGTGCCTATTTATTGTTCCACATATTATGAGCCCTAGGATTGCTTTATTACTATTACTTTACTTTTATGCTTAGCCATGCTTATTTGCATTTATTTGCTATACTTCACACTTATCACTATAAAATGGAATTTGTGTTAAATGCTTTCGAAATGTGATTCAAATGTGTGAGTTTTGCAAATAACTCTATACAAACTATTTAGCGGGGGTAGGCTGAAGTATGAGGTGATGGGGGAGTCTTGGGAAGTTCCTATGGGCATACCTGTTGCGGGTACATGTGAGGTTCCGATGTGGATCTTCCGAGAGGTTTGTTGGTTGTTGGAGTTGAGGTTGGAGAGAGCCTGCCCTGACAATTAAGGACCGAGTCCTTCGAGCCTTGTACGCTCAGTCGATTTCCATGCATACTACGTTACCATGTATGGACAGAGGCTTGATCTTAAAGCTTGCCGAGACTGGTTGTTTACCCGTGGGTTGACGGTGTTGTGTTAGTATGGTGTCGAGTTACGACTCCCCACATGAGATCGAGATACCTCACCTGATCAGTGGTAGGCTCCTCATAGCTCTAGAACCCAGCAGCGTAGGCGACTGAGATCCCTATCCTGAAGGATGGGTAACGCCAGTTAAAACTTGTGAATGTGTCTTGTGTGTTCATTGGGACCACGACGGTGGTTCCCGACTACACTTCTCGTGGATCTAGGTGCATACACTCTATAGAGTTACAGTCAATACGCATTGCCACATCCGTTTGGAAGGACACCTCTTGAGTTGTGCTTCTCGTTGAGTCGTTTTGTTTTCTTCTCTCTACCTCTATTTTGAAATGTTTTGGACTCTGACCTTTGAGCTGTGGCTGGGTGTGAAGATTACACCGCTATTTAAAATGAACCCCCGTTCGGGATAACGAAGATCCCTACGGGGCAAGATAATAAAATTGGACTGTTTTAAAAATAAAATTTTTTGCATCTTTAAAATAAAATGTTTTAAACTTGCATTTAGCACTTGAACCAGCTTTCATCCTTGAAACTATCTCTTGCATGTATACATTGTTGCTAGGTAGCGCGCGGTTTGCTAAGTATTCACATACTCATGGCTTTTCACGCCCTTCTTTTCGGTGGTCAGTTAGAAGATCGTTCTCGTCCGCTTTCCAACTGTGGTTTCAGGTTAGCTCCTGCTCTCGAGTTGCCTGTGGAGGAAGACGTTCGTCTTGGTGCTTTCTCTCGCTTGTTGTTCTAGCTGCTATTTCAGTTCCTAGTTTCTCGGTAGTCTTGTTCCACCTTGAGATGTTCCAAAGTTTTATGGTTGATGCCATTGAATTAATTTATCTTATCCTTGTTTACTTACTCTGTTATGGTTTCTTGATTGCTCACTTGTGATAAACGTGTTTGTCAACCTCTTAGGATTGGCGAAAGCACGTAAGATCGGATCTTATTGAAAGGTAAGAAAACATGGTCGTTACAACAAGGTGGGTAGCGGCCTGTGACGACGACGTGTGGAGGATCCGACCGGGATTTGGCCGGCACCGCCGGTAAGAAGGCGGCGCGGCCGTGCAGGTGGCAGCCAGGTGGGAGGCTCGGCCTGGCCAATGCCCCGGCCATTGAGCACGTGCGCGCGGGGGGTTGGAGTGTCGAGTGTGGCAAGCGCGCGCAGGTGGGCGACGCCGTCAAGCTTGTGCCTTGGCCAGTTGACGACGGCGGGGAGACGGAAGCAGGGGAGAGCAGGGGAGGCAGCCCACACGCAGGAGTCACAGCGCCCTGCCCGTGTCCTCAATACTGGGCGCTCGGCAGAGAAGGGGCACCATGGACACAGTGCCCAACCTGTGTCCTCAACTGTTGGGCACTCAAAGGCGCAGTGCGGAGAAAGGCCCCTGTGGTCACGGGGGTTGGCCCGTGTCCAAGCAATGGGTTTTGGGGACTGGCTAAGTTGCTTCTCAGAAAAAGAAAGAGAAAGAACACCGAACAAGATCAAATGAAATGCAAGAATCAGCGAGGAACTCAACGAATGAAAAAGAAACAGGCACTTTCACTTCCAAATTTTAAAGGCTTTCCAAATTCTCATTTTCCACTTCTTCCTTTAGTGAGGTTTTCTTAAACATTTAAGAGAGTTAACGATGAAGCAAACTCAAGTACTACGCGAACACAGACTTGAATTTGAGGGTGTGACAGATAGTGCCATGTGATGCGACCATGATGGTCAGAAGAGTTAGCGCTCCCTTTGGAATGCTTGAATTTCATAGGAAAATTACAAAGAAAATTGGCATGAATCAGTTCAATTTCATAGGAGAATTGCAAAAAATGGAAATTTTTCCCGCGTACCAACTGAGGATTTTTTATGGTTTCTATTTTTTTCCAGTGAAATTGAATTGATTCATGTCAAGTTCCTATTAGATTCTTGTGAAGTTGCTGCATTTCAAATAGGGCCTAAACTTTATTCCACTCCGTGAGATGAGAGGCATGCTCTGGATTTTCAGATAGCAAAACCCATAAACTGGGAAAAAATAAGATATAATGTTTGATAGTGTCATGCGGTGCGACCATGATGGTCAGAAGAGTTAACGCTCCCTTTGGAATGATTGAATTTCATAGGAAAATTACAAAGAAAATTGGCATGAATCAATTCAATTTCATAGGAGAATTGCAAAAAATGGAAATTTTTCCCGCGTACCAACTGAGGATTTTTTATGGTTTCTATTTTTTTCCAGTGAAATTGAATTGATTCATGTCAAGTTCCTATTAGATTCTTGTGAAGTTGCTGCATTTCAAACAGGGTCTAAACTTTGTTCTGCTCCGTGAGAGGAGAGGCATGCTTTGGATTTTCTGAGAGCCAAACTCGTAAACTAAGAAAAAAAAATAAGATATAAATTTCGATAGTACCATGCAATGCGACCATGGTGGTCAGAAGAGTTAACGCTCCCTTTGGAATGCTTGAATTTCATAGGGAAATTACAAAGGAATTTCATATGAATCAGTTCAATTGCATAGAAAAAAGCAGAAAATGGAAATTTTCCCGTGTACCAACTCAGGATTTTTCTTGGTTTCTATATTTTTTTCTTGGGATTTTTCTTGGTTTCTATTTTTTTCTTATGAAATTGAACTGATTCATATCAAATTCCTATTAGATTAATGTAAAATTTCTATATTCCAAACAGAGCCTAAACTATGGTCCACTCCACGTGAGAAGCATGCTTTGGATTTTCAGAGAGTCAAACTCGTAGACCGCAATAAAATAACATCTAAATTTCAATAGCCCCATGCGATATGACCAAGATGGATGGAAGAGTTGCGGCTCTTTCGAACGCAGAAATTTCAAAAGAATCAATCTAATTTGATAGGAAAAACACAACAAACAGGAATATTTCTCATGTTCCAAAGAAGCCTAAGGCCTATAGTTTAGAACATTGGATTCTTCATGGTTTCTATTTTTTTTCTATGAAAATAAATTGATTCATGTTAAATTCCTATTAGATTCATGTGAAATTCCTACGTTCCAAATAAGGTCTAAACTTTGTTCCGTTCCACAAAAGTAGAATATCTAAATTTTGATAGAATTACCGGTCACCAGGGAGGACAACGAAACATGAGTGGACGAGAATTGAAGACTGAATTAAGAGGTACTAGTCGCACTGCCATATCTCAACAATACAGTGGACTGAATTAGATACACCTATGTTCAATGGCCACCAGTCTCACTAGACCAGTCCTCACTGGAGGATGAATTGCACAGCTCACGCTCCGGATGCCGATGACAACGAAATGCTGACCTAGATCAAGATGAGGGGACACATAAATTATTGGCAGCGATTCTTGTTGAACAATAATTCTAATTCGATCCGCAATTATCGGTGTGCCCATTTCATGATGCAATGACGAAGACAGTGACAGCAGATGTGTAACCAGCGACCGAATCTTCGTTAATTCTGCTGAACACCTGATTGATCCTTGACAGTAAGTAATTAGTGTACATGAGCATGCAGACTCTGAAGCTATGATTTTTTTTTTTTAGATCAAAGATTTTACATTACAAAGTTTTCCATGTTCTTATTGGTTTCAGAAAGATAAAACAGTCATCTACTAGTACTAGCAAGCAACACCCTACACGCAATGAAACAGGACGACGCACGCAAACATGTACAAGATTGTTCATCATCACAAGCATCGCACAGATGAGGAAGAGCAGGAGGGATTGGAAGCACATACATACAGTTTGAGGAATGTTTGATCATCACAAGAACACTGAATATTTCGCGAAATCAGTGTCATGTCCGCGGGAAGACGCCGAGCATCTTCCCTTTGCCCAGGCACTCGGCAAGTTTCTTGGCGCCGTCCACCTCGGCGGCCATGAGGCTCGGCACGAACCCGCAGGCGCCAGCGGCCAACATCTGCTTCCGGCACCGCCGGGACTGCGACACCGCGAGCAGCACCGATACCGGGAACTGCTTATCCACGCCGTGGGCGGCCGGGTCTAGCAGCTGGACCACGTTCACGATGCCCCGCTCGTCCTTCTTGAACAGCTTGCGGTAGCCGCTGGAGGCGACGAGCGCGGCCAACGCGCGCGCGGCGGCGTCGCGCTCGGAGACGGACTTGGCCTCCAGCATCCAGATCAGCCGCGGGACCGCGTCCCCGAGCTCCTTCCGCACCTTGCCGCTTCTTCCGACGTTGCAGAGCTCGGCCAGCGCCATGGCGGCTTCGGCGCGGGTGGCGGACTTGTCGCTGCCCAGCGCGGCGGCGACGAGGGCGACGAAGCTGGCGGACACAGCGATCTCCGCGATGTAGCGGAAGGAGGCCATGTTGCGGAGGAGCCCGAGCGCCGGCGCCAGACCCGGCTCGTCGCCGCGGCTGGAGTCGAGGAAATCCTTGACGCAGGCGAGCGCGCCCTCCTGGAAAGCGTCCACCTTCAGCTGCTGTCCCTCGTCGCCGTCGCTGGCGGTGAGGTTCTGGAGGCAGCCGAGCGCGAGCTCCTGCGCGCGCGGCGTGCCGAGGGCAACTAGCTGGAGGAGCAGGGGGACCGCGATCTCCTCGCGGAAGTACGGGAGGAGGTCCGGGAAGGCGGCGACGTTCCGTAGCACGCCGGCCGCGGCCGCCTGGGCGGCGGGCGTCCCGGAGGCACATGCTCCCAGGAGCGCCGCCACCCCGCCCCGGG
>BCLH01000211.1:171315-203967 GCA_001602315.1 Zoysia pacifica
CCGCAGCCGGCACCTCCTCCAGCAGCCGCAGGCAGGCCGCGAGGCTGGGGTCGCCGGCGCCCTCGCCGGACGACTCCGGCGGCGACATGGGACGAGCGAAAGCGCGGCGCGCGGCGGGAAAGTTGGGGAGGGAATCCTGGGGGCGTCGGCGCGTGGACTGCGAAACTGCGGAGAACCAGCGCGCCAACCACTCGATATACTGGCGCGCGTTATTTTACCGGGTTAGTATGGGGTTCTCAGTAATCTTATCTCATGTACAATACCAGCTGATGATTCTGAGTCTGCGGCTTAATTTTTTCAGCGAACCCTTTCTACTGTCTCACGCGGATGAGGATCTTCTTAGAATTAGACTTGAAAATATCGTAGATGACTCGTTCCTAGGCTCCCAGCTAGCTTGGGGCACTATGGCCCCTGTTTGTAACGATTTTCTCAGCCAATTATAATCAGGGTTTGGAAACCGTTTCAATCCCCAAAACCGACGGCCCTGGTTTGGCTAATTTTCATAAAAACACTACAGTAAATTCAAAAACTAGACAAATTCGAAAATCAAATTTTTGATTGAAAATCATTTGGTTTTATCGATTTACTGCTCGTTTTTTTTTTACCATTTTTTAATTTAAAACCAAATCGGTTTGAGCAGTTTTTTTATCCGATGAAGCTGAGACAGACTGGTTTTACCGAAAACTATGAAAAATTTGTCATTTTCATCGGTTTTGTAAACCTTGATTATGAGTAAAGAGAAGATTTTTTTTATTTTTCACTTCTCGTAGCTCAAATCTCTAAATCGGCAGCTAGAGAGAATACGCTGAGCGTTTAATAGGATTGTCGGGATTATATACCCTGATTACTTATGGCCCTAGGATAAATACCAAAGCCCAGCCGCGGACTACAGCACACAGTCCAACTCATGGCCCACGAAAGACTTAATCGCACCAAGGCCTGAAGAATTAGCGACTCGCCAGGGTCGAGGTCACCCAAAGAGTTGGACCCACCATCCGAGAATCGGGGTTGATTGACGATGGGACCCGTCCAAACAACGTTTGAGAACCGTCTTACGTGTCTGACCACATGTTCGGCCACCGCCTCAGCGACTAACTTTTGACAAGTGCAAAGATTTCTAACAACGTACAACAGAAGGCAAAGCACCTCTGCAGGAGATAAAGCAGTCCAACGAACGGTAAAGCTAACGGCAAAGCAATCTTTGTCCTCCAGCGCTGAACAAAGAATAATTAAAGGACACTAACAAGATGATCTGACGTCAGAGAGCGCCAGAGAATCAACTTCTCCAAAAGACTGCAGCCCTACCTTTCAAGGGGCCACCCAGTTTCATAGGTGCCAGCTTTCTAACCCCAGTCCGACCTCTGTATAAATAGGGGCACGAGGACCTTAGACGACAGGTTCAGATAGTTCAAGCTATTACACACATACCTCACATACACGCGATAGAGTTCTTGTTCGGGTGAGAACTCTGCCACCATTGTAACCATTTTTCGAGCTTATACGAGCCACTCTCTTCTTAAACATAAGATATTACACCTCTGCGGTGGCACGAACCAGATTGACCCTTGAGTTTTTCGTAGACTAAACCATCATGAGAAGAGCGCATCAAATACTTCTCTAAATATGTATATTCTACTGTACCGATGATCAGAACACCGACAGAGATTATCATTTATTTTGACTCTATAAACTGCTTATAAGCAAAAACATACATGGTCTATGATGCTCGCCAGAGAAATCTAACGGCACTGACGAAACGGATCACCTGGATTTAAGCTCAAAATTCAGAGGAGGCATTGTTACCGAAATTGGTTCAATATTGGTTCAATTTTTAGTCATCTAATTTCAAAATCAACGGATGAGATTTATTGCTACAGTGTCAAAGTGCCAGATGAAATGTGAAATAATACTACAATACCATAGGCACTGTAATTTTACTGTTGGGTCACTACAGTGTTTTTCCCTTAAATGCAGAGGATATAGTGGTTCATCTATCAGTTATACATCGTCTCTGCAATGAGTATTAGAGGCACCGCTTACATCTTCTGCAACTAGTGATTAGTGACAAGCACAAAATTCTTCAACCCGACTGCGACAAGTTTTACCTTAACAGCCAATAATCGATACGGTTGTTCGGATTTGAGCCACTATATTTTCCTTCAAGACCACATTTCACCAGAAAAAAAGGCTACACATTTCAGATGCCAGATCACGTTGTCCGTCCAAAATTAGCACTTTAGCAGTAGCCCCATCCTTCTGACGCATCTCCACCATACACCTACGTTTGCTTACCTACAATGCATCTGGCGCCAGGCGTACCAGAAAAAAAAAATACTCCTCCTCAGTGTCGATTATATATTTATACTTTATATATACACATGGCATCACACGGGAGATGCTACTGTTTATGTGAGGCGATAATTGATAATTTAGTGTCAACTAATCTGTCCCTTGGAAGACTCAAAGTACTGTTCTGCTTGTGATTCGACAGAGAGGAAACTAAATAATTAAGTTGTTGACGCTGGCGAGCGATTGCAAGCAGGGGTGACAAAAGAGCTCGACCCGTGAATTATTTTACAAAATTTTTAACTCTTATTAAATTATAGTTCAAAACTAAATAGAAATTGAGTCTTATCTTAATTCAATATGATCTTTGCTATTTTTAGTTTATTTTTTTCGACCCATTTTCACCCCTAATTGCAAGTAGTACTAGTAGCTTCGCTGATCACCATTGTCCAGGGGTGTGAGAAGAGAACTGCTGCTTCATTGTACCGCTGCTTGTCGGGCCCGCATTCTGACACTAGATTACGGAACGCGTGATGACAGGAAAGACAAAGAGAAAGCTGGAGAACGCACATGGAGCACCCAATCTTATTATTGATGACGGTCTGTAAAGATCACATACATGCATACGCGGAATGCTTTTTCCCCAAGGAATATGCATACTCTCCGGTGCTGAAAAGAAGTTGTTTTGAAAAATGTTTTAGTTAAATTAAGAATATAAATTACAAATAATTATTGATTTATTAAGTTTAGAAAGATTTGTCTTAAACATACTTTCATAAAAGTATGTATATGTTACTTTTCAATAAATATTTTTATAGAAAAAGCTATGTTCTGAAAACATATCATTGTTCGAAATAACTTTTTTTTATACCAGATGGAGTATGAGATTGATGAAAAGAAGTTGTTTCCCCTGGAATATGGTCTGGTTTCTTTCTTGGCAAAGATGATCACGGAGAAAATGTCAGATTTTTAAGACGAGTAACACCTCAAATTAGCATGCGCTCATCCATCAAAAGAGGAATTAGACAAATGGCTAATTTCTTATTAGTCATTGAAAAAAGTTTGAATTCTTTAGTAGCCATCGCAGAGTTTGAATTTTCTTATTAACCATTTATTTTAACTTTTGTTCTTTAGTGACCACTATGATCATTTTTGTTTCTAAAATACTCTTACATGTTGCAAGTCAAACATAAATTGTTAACACCATAATTTCTTCAATAATTTTGTTTCGATTCTTTTAGTATTTTTTCTCATTTAGTAATTTTGTATAAATTCCACCAGTAATAATGATTTGATTCCTTCAATAATTTTGTTTCAGTCAATAATTTCATTTGAAAATTATCAAATGAACCGAAACAAAAATTACTAAATGAGATATAATTACTGAGGAACCAAAAAAATTTATTGAGAGAATCGAAATAAAATTACTGAAATAAAATTAGTGAAGAAATCAAAACAAAATTACTCGAGGAATTAATACAAAATTACTGAATGAGAAAAAAATTACTAAAAGAATCAAAACAAAATTATTGAAGAAATTATAGTGTTCACAATTTATGTTTGACTTGCAACATGTAAGGGTATTTTAAGAACAAAAGTGACCATAATGGTCACTAAAGAACAAAAATTAAAATGGATGGCTAATAAGAAAATTCAAACTTTGCGATGGCTAATAAGAAACTCAAACTTTTTTCAATGGCTGACAAAGAATTAACCCGTGTACAAAAATGTAGCCTTCAAACCTTACCTCAGTTTAACTGCTCCCTCACCTCAATACTGATTTTGATGACCAGAATAAATAGTTAAGGGACAATGGTATTTCCACCATAAATTTTTAGTTTAATTATGATTCAGCTATTAATTTTCAAATTTTGTGATTCAGCCATCACTTTTTGAAAGCTAAACTCAATTATACCACAAGTCCGTTAAGTGACTCTAACGGTGTTAATTTTTTGTGTGAAAAGAAAAAATTGGCCTTTATAATTGTATCATGATATTGTTAATTTTATTGTATTTGTACAAGAATCAAAATTCTAAATTTTGAATTTTAAATTGTGGACAAAATTTGACACAAAATTTCAATTTTTCAAAATTTTGAAATCTGAATTTCAAATTTTCAAAATTTTGAAATCTGAATTTCAAACATTCTAACTTTTGAAACATGAATTTGAACTTTCAAACTTTTGAAATCTTGAAGATTAAATTTTCAAAATTTGAAATCTAAAATTGAAATCTTCAAGATTACAAATTTTTGAAACCCAAATTTGAAATTTTCAAATTTGAATTTTTTTTCAAAATTTAAAACCTGAATTTGAAAGTTCCAATTTTCAAAGTTTTAAAATCTGAATTTAAAATTTTTAAATTTTCAGATTTTAAACTTTTATGAACATTTACTTTTTTTATCAAATTATGTTCACATTTTGAATTTTGAGCATCAAATTAACAAAACCATGGTATAATCACAGAGGACAATTTTGTCTTTTTGCACAAAAAGTTAACACCATTAAAGTAGTTTAACGGACATGTGGCTCAGTTGAGATTGGCTGTAAAAAAAGTGATGGCTAAATCGCAAAATCTAAAAATTAATGGTTGAAATACAATGGCCCCAATAGTTAATTATGCGAGGTTTGTTACATTGCTTGACAGCAACAGGAGGCCCCTCTCCCTTTTCAATTAATCTGGTCAGTCATAAATTTTGATAAGTACGTTTTGATACTTTTTTTATTTTTTAACTATTAGAATTAATCAAATGAATGGTTATTATTAACTCAAAACATTTCAACCATACTCTTATTACACTCCCAACAACCAACGGTATGCCACGCAATTACCATATTATGGCATCCACTCTGTTTTTCTTTTCCCCCTGTGATGCAATTGTTAATTACATCATAAGCTTTGCTTGCTTATTGTATATTATATAATTGCAGGTTACACAGAATATTGTGAAGCAACCTTTAGTGTTTGTTTTGTGTGTTCCTGGAAGACGGGACAGGGACAACAGGTATAGACGAACCCAGAACAGAACGCATGGAAAGATGAGAGGAAAGACAAATCAAGGCTGGAAAGTTGGTGTGGCCACATGAAACCCAATCCGAGCGTCTGTAAAATCATGCATATCTCATGACGAAGGTTGGTGTGGCTCATGCCATGGAGCAGTCAATTAGAGAAAAATATCTTAACAAGACAAAATCTCATCCTCTTATATACTCCTACTTCTACATGTGGATTTCAACCCTTTCTGTCATTAGTCCTTGGTCAAACAATGGGCCGGTGAATATCGCACGCTGTTTCAGTACCTTGTGACAAAGCCACTGACGTGCTATAGCTTCAGTTAAAAAGTCAAAATTGCTCGGTCAAGGGAGTGTACTCCGTTCATTTACCGCCGCCTCGATTGCGTTTCGACCAATGAGTTGACCTTTTACTACCTCTGTTTCAAAATATAAGCATTTTTAAATTTAGATAAAGTCAAAATCTTTTAACTTTTACCAATAATATCTACAAAATTACATAATTTTTAATATAAAAATATAATTTTATGAAAGTTTCTTTAATGATGAATCTAAAAAATATAATTTTTATGTGATAAAACATCATTAATTATATATTATTAGTGATCAAAATAATAAAAATTTGACTTTGATTAAATTAAAAATACTTATATTTTGGAACGATGAGAGTATTAATTTCTGCCCAGAAATAGACATTTAATTAATCTGTCATCAAACGGCTACTTGACTACTAATTTCACACTACGAGTACTAAATTGAGTGTAGCAGGCCGTTCCCTCTTAAAAAAAATTGAGTGTCAGGTTGAGCGGGAAAGTTTTAGTTTTACACGTTGGGTGTCACAACCTTGACCTAGTAGTATTAAACTGTGCAACATGCTTGTCAACTCTGACTTTTGGTCGTGTGATCGAAACCAGATCGATATGTGTGTGTCATGTGATTGGTCGTCACTAATTGGAATTAATCCGCGCATCTTTTTCTCCTTGGATAAACTGCAATATATACAGAAACATCTTCTCCATTGTGCCGTGAACAAGGCTATATCTGGTTACTATGACATTTGCACCTATACTATATGGTGACATTTATACACATCTTGATATGTGTATTATCAGCGACTAAAAAGTACTCCCTCTATTCTTAAATTATTGTTATCGTTGACTTTTTATATTAACTTAAATTTTGATTTAAACAATTTTAATGATAAAAAAATTATTAAAAAAATATACAATATTTATTAATTTTTTAATAAGATAAATAATTAAAATTTATGTTAAAAATCAACAACTATAATAATTTATTAGGAATGGAGGGAGTATATATTGTGCGCATCCTGACTTACAATAGCATGATTTTCCCTCGTGGAACTTCCTTATTATAATGGTCCAAAATCAAGTCATGTCACAGGACTACGATTAGAGAAATCAAAGCCAGCTTGCCAGCACTAGCTTTCGAGTATCCTTTAGCAGCTACTACTACCACCGAACCCAACGACCCTACTGCCTAGCTTTCTGGTTGCATGCAAAGCGACGTTTGCAAACGAAGAACCGAAAATTTACTGTCAGCTTTAGTAGATCAAAAGTACGTGGCCTTCCGGCCCCAGTTACATCGAGCGACAAACCTGAAATCTCTAGTCTATGGATGGAGCAAATAGTAGAGGCTAGCAGCGGCGCGCTTGTAGTGGTTGACAAGATCCGTCGCTAATTCGTACTGGAAGGTGTACTGAAAAGCGGGAGTCGATGGTCGTAAGCCCGTGTAAAGGTGCTGAGCTTGACGTCATGCACGCTTTTCCCATTTAGTATCTGGAGTTCAGAGCCGCTTCCTCATCCGTCGATCTCCTTGCCGCGGCTAACCATGGAGGCTGCCTGGGGCCACCGTGTCGGCATGGTTGGTCTTGTGAGGTACTTGTGGTTGTAATCCCTAGCTCTGTTAGCTCGCTGGTGCATCCTCTGTTCACCACTTCCGTGCTGCTGATTTGGCTGGTCCGGAGAACGTTTAGTCGTTTGTTTGGTTTCTAGGTGTGTTTGGGTTGCGTTCTCTGATCCTGTATGGGTGGTAGTCTCGTGTCTTGGTTGTAGGTCTTCTATGTGCCGCGGGTTCTTAGCCTTCGGTTTTGATGTGTAGTTACTTGGGTTCGAGTCAAGTTGATTTGAGTCATAAATCTCGATTGTATAGTAGCATTTTTTTCTCTTTTAATGTGAAATGTGCCATGCATGATGTTGAAAAAAAAAGACCTCAATACAAATCATCCATGTAACATAGTGTCACAGACATTAATATAAGAAAAGCACGATATTATATTTTGCGATAGATAATTGTCTGACACTAATTAATGTTCAGTGACCAGAGAATATGTACATTTGTTTTCATTCAGTTGTTCGAGTTCATGACAGCACGAATGCAATATCAGGCCCTGTTTGGTAAGGTTTTTTTACCGGCTTCTCGATCGGCTTCACTAAAATTATACCAAACGGTTTTACAATGAGCCGTTTCTCTTTCTTTTAGAGAAGAGCCAAGGGTGAAGCTAGGAGCCACGAAAATATGCCTTCTCCGTGGCTCATTCGTCTACGTGGCATTTTTCTTTGTTAACTACTCCGAGCTCACAAAAAAAGTTGTTCTATCAAATATTTTTTTTATGAAGCCAAAGCCAGAGCCACAAAAGTTTTTTTTTCAAAAAAGCCAGAGCCAAAGCCTGTTTTAGAGGAGACAGTTCTACCAAACAGAGCCTAGTCTGCTCCTGCAAATGCGGGTAACGAGAAGGGGACCTAGCTGCTCCGGCTCGCTCCCTGCCCAGGATGTAAGCATAAAGGTGCAGAGTAAGGCGTGAATGGTGTGAGGGCTTAGTGGGTGACAGAAGCCATGCAAGGAAAAAAAAAGGCTGTATAGACAGAGCCTAGAATGTAGAAGCCTGATATTTTAACGGCAAGAAGTGCTTTTGGTATATAAAAATGTACATGTCGCTCAATCACTCACCTAGAGTTAATTAGGCTCTGTTTGGTAAGGCTCCGGCTCTGACTTTTTTTGAAAAAAAAGAAACGTTTAGTAGAACAGCTTCTTTTGTGAGCTTTTTTATTTTGTATGAGTAGTTAACGAAGAAAAATACTATGTAAATGAAGGAGCCACGGAGAAGCTATATTTTTTTGCTCCTGGCATCATTCCCGACTTCTCCTTAAAAAGAAAGAGAAACGGCTTCCTATAAAACTGTTTGGTATAATTTCAATTGAAGCCAATGAAGAAGCCGGTAAAAAAGCCCTCAGGGCCTTAGTACCCTCTCCATTTGTAAATTGTTGTTTCTATTTATTTTAATGTCTTATTCGAAAAAACAGATCAAAAATGAAACTATAAATCATGACTATCAAATTATAAGAAAATATATAATATTTATCATATTTTTTTAAAATAAGATGATTTATAAAAAATGATGTTAGAAGCCCATGATGACAAAATTTATGAACCAATAGAGTAATTGCGAAAAGAAGAATTAAAAGTTTGCCTCCAATCTGTACTATAAAATTTGTTTAATATATTATATTAGGTTTGAAATTACAAAAAGACTGAAATTTATGAAATCACGTTTTAAACCATTCAGTTTTGAATTATAAGTCAATAAGTCAGTTAAGTACTAAAATTATTTTTAAAGCTTAATATTTTTATTTAAAATATACAAATTGATTGAGAAGAATTAGTACATAATTGGGTTAAATTTATAATTATTATTTTTTTATAAGTTGAAAGTTAATTTTAGTATTTATAATATGATAAATGTAAATATTTTATAAAAATATTATATGTTATTATAAATAATAATACACCTTCAGTAAAATTAATATTTACATAACAACTTGTAACATAATTCTTTAAATTATGTTAATTTCATTTTGCTTCTCCCATTCCTATTAACCCAATACTAGTTTTTCCTCTCCATGTCATATTAACAACTCGGATGTTTAGTACCTTTCCTATAGGTTGCCTCTTATGTTTAATTTTAAAATATATGTAATTTGACTTATTTATGTTTCAAATTTAAGATTTTTTATATTTGTCGGATAGTATACCCCGGGTATCTACGGATCATCTTCTACAGCACGGCCCACCTGTGGCCTGCAACAGCCCACCAAAAACTTCACAAAGGCGGCCCGGCCGCAGCAGTCGAGAAGCCTCGTCAAGGCCCGAAGCCGAGGCGAGTACAATCGCCCCGACCCTCAGGGGTCGGGACCCGAGCTATCGAGACTCTAGCGGTCGGGAAGCCTCGCCAAGGCTCGAAGCCGAGGCAGGTGCAATCGCCCAACCCTCAGGGGTCGAGACTCGAGCGATCGGGACCCTAGCGGTCGGGACCCGCTCGCCGACCGCAATGAAGCGATCACTACTCCAACAATCACGCCGATTTAAAATTTCTGACGACGTACAGCTCTGCAGAGAAGATAAGCATTCCGGAAGATTCCGCAACAACCCGGTTGGACGAGAAACAATCCACCGGGCGATAAAGCTGAATAGTAAAGCAACCTTGTTCCCCCACAGTGAACAAAGGTACGAACGGAGGGCGTCGATCGTCTGCCTATAATGCCAGAAAGCATGATTCACTGAAGATCGTGGCCCCACTTGTCAAGGGGTCATTCGTTTCCGTAGGCGGCAAGATGCTCAAACCATGGTCCGGTCACTCCAACCATGGTCCAGTCAAGACAACCCAGGTCCAGCCCCCTAAAAGGGGCACCCGAAAAGCGAGAAAGGAAGAGGAGAAAAGAGACACATCACCACTTGTAAACCACCCTCACCACGCGAGCTTGGGACTCTCCATCCAGAGCCCTCTCGCATTGTACTTTCGTGTTCTTTAGATTCATACAAGTGATCTCTCGTCCTTGGATGTAGGGTATTACGCCTCGAGGCGGCCCGAACCAGGTTAACCTTTGAGTCTCTCTTGTAGACTAGGCCATTCGATTTCGAAAATGCACGATCACCCGTTCGATCGTATAAATTTACTCTGTCGGTGTACGAAACACCGATAGTTGACGCGCCAGGAAGGGGTTTTCGGTGTGTTTTCATTCTTTGTTTCGATGGCTTCGATTTTCGCTTTAGTCGAAGATTCCTCCATCTCTCGACTATTTTTCGGGGATTTCGTGGTTGCCATCACTCGTGATGGTCGATTGTGGAACATACCCACTTTTGGTGCTGGCCAGGTCTTTCGCTTTGGGAGCTTGGACTTCGTCGCTGACAACGGCGGCGAGCTCCACCTTTAGATCCTGCGAAAGCGGCGTTCGCCTAAACATCTCTTGCCTCGATGCCGTTTTCTTTGTTCTTCGCCTCACAGCATGTTGGGCCACGACCCTTCCCGTGAGTGCTTCATGTTGCACACCAAAGCCGCAGAGGACGAAACCCTCGGTAAGGCAGCACATGACGATCCTTCTCCGCGCCATCACGCTCTCACTGTGGTTGAGGACGCACTCCGACTAAAACTTGCGACCGAAGGCGATCCGAAGGGTAAGGGTCTCACCGCGACGAACGGTGGTGCCCGAGCCCGAGCCCGCACTGCTTATCAGCAGATCATGAACAGTGGTACGCCTGCCTTTGATACGCCTTACGAGAATCTGGCGGCAGCGGCCTGTGTCCTTTATGAATCTCTCACACCCGATAATCCCTCTCAAAGAGACTTACGATCGTCTCCGTGTCTACCTTGACGGCGCTCTGAAACAACCCAAACTATCTCTTTGTCAAGACTCTGAGGCACACAGCTCCTATCGGCCGAGTGCCGATCGTAGAAACCCTGCTCGCGGCCATCGCCACGGACAGGCCGAGACTCGAGACCCCGACCATCCGGTCGGCAACATCCACCACCGCTTGGGGGAGCATCGTGACGCCCATCACACCATTGAGGCATGAAGGCATGCTAGGAGTGATCGCTACTCCGACTCCGAGCGCGACCGATCCCTCGAGCGACGTCGACGACGGTGCAGCTACGACAACGCTCGGAGCCTCAAGCCCCGATGACATCGGACCCCGAGCGTTCAGGACCCGCATCCGAAGAGCCGGCTTCCCCGACAAGTTTCACGCTCCAACCAACATCGTCCGGTACACTAGCGAGACGAATCCCCCCCACTGGCTCGAGGACTATCGCCTCCCATGCCGAGCCGGTGGCGCCGACGACCTCTTCGCCATCCAGTACCTGCCACTTTTCCTGTTCGACTCGGCCAAGGGGTGACTCGAACACCTTCCGAGGGACAGCATCCACGATTGGGCCAACCTTCGTCACGCCTTTGTCAGCAACTTTCAGGGGACCTACACCCGCCTGGGTAACTCCTGGGATCTGAAGAACTGCAAACAGAAGCCCGACGAGTCCCTCCGAGACTACATTCAGCGATTTTCGTGCAAGCAAAATGAGCTGCCCGACGTCAGCGACGCCGACGCCATCAACGCCTTCACCTGCGGCATGATATCCAAGGCGCTCGTCCACAAGCTGGGGTGTAATAACCCTCGAACGGTACGCGCCCTCCTCGACATCGCCACCACATTCGCCACTGGGGAGGTGGCTGTTCAAGCCAACTTCAACCGAGATCAGGCTAAGGACAAGGAGAGGTCCAAGGCTGACCGAAAGAAAGACGACCGCCCCGACCGGCGACCCGACCGCCGGGATGGGAGCGGGTCAAGCGGCAAGAAGCAGAAGAACCGTCGGCAAGATGAGGAGTTCGTGGGCGTCACCGAGCGACCGCCTCGACCTCCCAAGAAGCCGGTCAAACACGACAACCACTTCGAAAAGATGCTCGACAAAGTCTACATCTACCACGCAACTCCCGTGACGCACACTCTACAGGATTGCAACCTCATGAAGGCTTTCTTCAAGGGGTACTTCCGCTCCGATGCTCGTACTCAGCCTAAGCAACCCGATCCCCCGACGAAGGAGGGGGAAGGTATCCTCGAAAGTACCTTCCCCGAGCTGGATGATTGTCTGATGATCATTGGCGGGTCGGTGGCCTACGAGTCACATTGCCATTAGAAGCAGACGTGGCAGGAGGTCAACCTGACCGCTCCCGCCGTCCCCTCGTATCTCAAGTGGTCGGAGGCCCCGATCACCCCAACCACGTACCTCAGTCGGGGCGCCTGCCCCTAGTACTCGATCTGATAATCGACACCACCCGACTGTCCAAGGTCTTCATAGATGGAGGCAGCGCCTTCAACATCCTCTACATCGACACCTTCAAGGCCAAGAAGCTCTCGAGGTTTGACCTCCTCTCGAGCAACGTTTCGTTTCATGGCATCATTCCTGGGGGTAGCGCAGTACCCTTGGGTCGGATCACGTTGCCGATCACCTTCGGCGACTGCAACAACTTCAAGACGGAGAAGCTCACCTTCGAGGTGGTCGATTTCTCCGGTGTCTATCATGCCATCCTCGGCCGACCCGCCTACGCCAAGTTCATAGCGGTCCCCAACTACGTCTACCTCAAGCTCAAAATGTCGGGGCCCAAAAGCGTTATCACTGTGGCGTCCCACTTCAAACACGCTTTCGCGTGTGAGAAGGAGAGCTACGAGCTGGCCGTCGCCCTCGCGGGGTCGGCCCAACTGGAAGAGATACGGCAGTCTTAGGTGTTCGCCGCAACTCTCGACTCCAAGCCTGCCTCCTCCACGTCCTTCTAGCCCGCCAACGATTCCAAGGAGATCCCTCTCAACGACTTCGACACCATCAAGAAGACCAGAATCAGGACCGCGCTCTCCGACAAATAGGAAAGTGCGCTCGTCGACTTTCTCCGCCGAAATCGGGACGTCTTCGCTTGGGCATCATCTGACAAGCCAGGCATCCCGAAGGAGGTCGCCGAGCACTCTCTGAACATCATTCACGGCTCCCGACCGGTTAAGCAACGACTCCGACGCTTCGACGACGTGAAGCGCCGCGCCATCGGCGAAGAGATCGCCAAGCTACTCGATGCCAAGTTCATCAAAGAGGTCTACCACCCAGAGTGGCTGGCCAACCCTGTAATGATTAAAAAGAAGAATGAGAAATAGAGGATGTGTGTTGATTACACGAGTCTCAACAAAGCATGCCCAAAGGATCCGTTTCTTTTGCCGCGCATAGATCAGGTGGTCGATTCCACAGCAGGGTGCGAAACCCTCAGCTTCCTTGATGCGTACTGCGGGTACCATCAGATTTTCATGTGAGACTCCGACCAGTCAGCCACATCGTTCATCACACCCTTCGACTCTTTCTGCCACGTCACCATGCCCTTCGGCCTCAAGAATGCCGGCACCACATATCAGCGCTGTATGCAGAGATACTTCCACGATCAGCTGGGTCAGAATCTAGAGGTCTACGTCGACGACATTGTCATCAAAACTCGGCAGGTGGCCGACCTCAACAAAGATCTGGAAGAAACCTTCGCCAACCCCCGTCAGTTCCGCATCAAGCTCAACCCCGAGAAGTGCGTTTTTTACGTCCCCACCGGCAAGCTCCATGGGTTCGTCATCTTCGAGCGTGGCATCGAAGCCAATCCTGAGAAGATTGCCGCCATCCGCAACCTCGGGCCCATCAACAACGTCAAAGGTGTCCAGAAGCTTACTGGGTGCCTGGCGGCTCTCAGCCGCTTCATCTCCAGGCTGGGTGAGAAGGCTATGCCTTTTTACCGACTTCTCCGAAAGTCCGACTACTTCACCTGGACCGCTGAAGCCCAGGAGGCCTTCGAGCAATTGAAGACCGTACTATCTTCCCCGCCAATCCTAACTTCACTGACCCTCGGTGAGCCGCTACTCCTCTACATCTCCGCCACCACCAAGGTCGTCAGCACGGTGCTTGTTGTCGAGAGATCAGAGGAGGGTCAGGCCTTGAAGGTCCAGCGACCCGTCTGCTTCATCAGCGAAGTGCTCGCCGACGTCAAGACCCGATATACCCAAGTGGAGAAGCTGCTTTATGCAATCCTCATCACAAGTCGTAAGCTTCGCCACTACTTCGACAACCACTCAATCCGAGTGGTGACAAGTTTCCCTCTCGAGGAAATCATCAACGGGAAGGACGCGGTCGGACGCATTGCCACGTGGGCTATAGAGCTCTTAGGCCATGACATCATCTACGTACCTCGGCAAGCCATCAAGTCCCAAACCTTCATCGACTTCATCGCCGAGTGGACCGAGGCACAAGAGCCATCGGATTCCACCGACCCCGAGCACTGGACCATGTTCTTCGACGGATCCTGCCAACTGAAGGGCTCGAGGGCTGGCGTTGTTCTCATCTCCCCCCAGGGAGATAAGTTTCGGTACGTTTTGCAGATTCACTTTCCCGCCTCCAACAACGCCGCAGAGTACAGAGCTCTGCTGCATGGCCTTCGCATGGCCATCACGCTCAGAGTCCAACGGCTCTACATCAGGAGCGACTCCGAACTCGTCATCAGCTAAGTCATGAAGGTGTCAAGCTACCGAGATCTCAAGATGGGAGCCTACTGCTAAGAAGTTCGCAAACTTGAAGACAAATTTGACTGGTTCGAGCTTCATCACGTTCTTCGCCGCGACAATGAGGCAGCCGACACCCTCGCACGGATGGCCTCAGGACGAGATCCAGTTCTCGACGATATCTTCCTCGAGATCCTCACCAAGCCGACAATCAAGCTCAACGACGACGTCGCCGACCCCCACGCTGAGGCAGCAGTCGAGGAGCAGGCCCCGACCTTTGGGGTCAAAACCCTGGCCATTATCCCTGATTGGTCCCAGGACATTTATGCCTATCTCCAGGACGGCACCCTGCCATCCGACACCAACGAAGCCCGACGAATTATGTGTCGAGCGAAAGCGTACACTCTCATCGACAACGAGCTCTACAAGCGCAGTCCCAGTGGTGTGAGCCAGCGCTACATCCCTCAGGCGGAGGGTCTACGCCTTCTCGATGACATTCACTTGGGGACTTGCAGGCATCATGCTGCCCCAAGGACCCTAGTTGGCAAAGTTTTTCGCCAAGGTTTCTACTGGCCTACAGCAGTCTTCGACGCAGAAAAGCTCGTCCGCTCCTGCAAGGGCTGTCAATTCTACGCCCGTCAGACGCACCTACCGACCCAGGAGCTCCAGACGATCCCAATCATCTGGCCGTTTGCGGTCTAGGGGCTCGATGTCCTCGGGCCTTTTCGCAAAGCGCCCGAGGCCTTTACCCACCTATTCGTCGCAGTTGACAAGTTCATCAAGTGGATCGAAGCAAAGCCGACCCCTTGTATCAGCTCGGGTAGGGCTGTCGAGTTCATCCGCAACATCATCTTCCGCTTTGGGGTCCCAAACTCCATCATCACCGACAACGGGACGCAATTCATCGGAAACGTCTTTTGGGAATTCTGCAAGGAGCACCACATCAGGCTCGATTTCGCCTTCGTCGCCCACCTGAAGACTATTGGGCAAGTGGAACGTGCCAATGGCATGGTGCTCCAGGGGCTGAAGCCTCGGATCTACGACTACGTCAAGCAATCCGCCGGGCGGTGGGCCAAAGAGCACCCGTCCGTGTTGTGGGGCCTGCGAACTACCCCCAACAGAACCACAGGATTTACTCCTTTCTTAATGGTGTTCGGGGCCGAAGCCGTTCGGCCAACCGACCTCGACTACGACTCCCTAAGGATCAGAGCCTACGACGAGCAGAGGTCGGAAGAGGCGCGGCAGAACGCCCTGGACCAGTTGGACGAGGCGTGCAACGTGGCCATACTTCAATCGGCCAAGTACCAGCAAAGTCTTCGACGACTACACGCTCGACGCGTCAAGGGTCGGGCCCTCAAAGTCGGCGACCTTGTGCTCAAGAGAGTGCAGGACAAGCGGGATCACCACAAGCTGTCCCCCCCGTGGGAAGGATCGTATGTGATTAAGTGAGTCTTAAAGCCTAGCACATACAAGCTGGCGACAGAGGACAACGCTGAGCTTGTTCACACCTGTAACATAAAAAATTTGCGTCGTTTTTACGCATGATAAAGTTATTCAAATCTCTATGCATCTTATTTATGTCTTATCCGCTAACTATGTCTTTGGCAGTGAAGTGCAGTCGGCTCACCCACACTCCCATGCCCGAGGGCTATCATAGGAGTCCCACCCGAGGATCGGAGCGACCGACCCGAGGATCCTAAGGCCCTGTGCCTCGTTAGCTTAAACTAAGGTCCCGTACCTTAGTCCCGAAAGGACTCCGTGTCTTGGCGCTTGGCTCTATGCCTCGCCATTACTAAGGCTCGACGCCTCCCACATTTCTTCAGGGACCGACCCCCCGACTCATGACTCGATGCACGAGTGACTCGGCTGACTCTTGCGGACTATGAGTATTTTGTTCAAAGCAATCCTCGCGGCTAACGGTCCGACCCAGTGTCAGTGACGCTCTACGATCCAAGCCCGACACTCGACCCTACAAGCTATACCCGACCCAGTCGCCTGACCAACGCCCAATGGAACGCAAAGAACAATGTGAAACGCTTGACATCAAAAAGAGTCAGAAACATAAACAACTTCGCGAACAAGTGAAGTCACAGATGTCATTACAAGCTGCAAGCAAGAACATCTAAAGGGGAGGCAGGCGGCCGAAGCGCTCCTTCATCAGGGTCGATCGGAGGAAGCAGCTGATGATCTCTTGCGCCTGAGGCTTGGAGTCCTCAAAAGGCTTCGCCGATGCCTCACCTGACGTCCCCGAGGTGAAACCCTCGGCAATGCGCCCAAGGTCAGCGTCGGGATAATGGGACCGAAGGTGCGCCAGCGTCAACGACGCTCCGTCCCGCAGAGCGACAAGCAACTCGGTGCGGATCAGCCCTGGCAGCATCTCTAGCACACGGGATGCCCGCTCCACCGACACGCTCATGTCCCGAGTGTCGTCGAACACTTTGTGCACCAGCGTCCGGACCGATCACAGCAGCTTTCGGAGCTCCATAGACACGCCTGCATCTCAAACTTTCAGGAACCAACCTTCCTAATAAACTAACAAGTCCACTTGTTACTTACTCTCGTGATCTTTCTGCGCAGCCTCAGTGGCCGACCGCTCGTTGGCCAGGTCCCGTTGAAGCTGAGCCGTTGACGCCTCAAACGAAGCAGACAGCTCCTTGAGCTTCGCCAGTTCCGCCATGTACTTCCTGACCTCGGCCTCCAACATGCCGAGGCGTGCCTCTGAAGTATCACGACTTTCCAGGGCAAGGCGGCACAGCTCCTCCAACCGCTCCAACGCGCCGTCGGCCGCCTCCATGGCTTCCTCGGCCAAGCGTGTTCGGTCCTTCAGCTCTCGGATTTCTCAGGCGCTACGGCCGGCCCCCTCTTGAAGTTCTGCGCGGTCCAACACGTCAGCGAAAAGCAATTGATTGAACATTTTTTAGCTAGCAAACTGCAAAGTTACTTACTCGCGCAGGTCTGGCGTAACATTCTGACCTCCTCGCCGAGGCTCCTCCTCTCAATGCGCAACCGAGTGATCTCCATTTGGAGCTCTTGGCTCTTTCTTTCGAAGTTCTCAGCGCGTCTTTCAGCATTCCCTAGGGCGAGGAGTCGGTTGGCGGCCAATTTCTTGGCCTCATCACGCTCGCCACGGGTCCGTGCGAGCTCACGACGCAAAGCCTCGACCTCCGTCTAGACGAAACCTTGCAGAGACTGGCGAAGCGCCCTTTCAAGGGTCTCCTGCAAGACCCGCAAATCAGGTTCGTGCATAATACTCAAAGCTTAAAACATTAAAACTTACCAGGCAGAGCGCTCCATAGGGATCGGCTTTGGTCTCCTGGAACTCCTCCAAGCACTCCTTGGCGTTCTGCATACGAGCGAGAGCCCAGGAACTCCTCCAAGCACTCCTGGTCATACAGGAACCTCCAGGAGTCCCAGGCGGCCTCATTGAAAGTTGTAGGACCAGGTGTCAGCTGGTGTCTAGAGGCAATTGGCGGGGAGGGGTCCGGTCTCCACCTCAAAATCCAGGGCCGCCCCGTGTCCTCTCGTCGTCCAAGAGCGACAGAAGGCTGCGCCGTCACCACCAACGCCGCTGGAGTGGCTTCAGTGGTCGGCGGCGGTGCGGGCACTGCTGGCGTCGAAAACTCCAGGAGATGGCCCGGCCTGTCTTTTTGTCGGAACGACGGCGCTCAGAGGCGCCGTCATCTCCTCCCCAACTTCCACATCCCCGGCCTCAGCGGCCATGAGTTGTCCCTCGTCCCTCCCGGCCTCTTCACTCGAGAGTCCCTCCTGATCCCCCTAGCCTCGGTGCTCGGGGGCTGCACCTGTTCTTCCCCTCGCTTCTCCACGGTCTCGACCGCGGGCACTACACGAGGCGGGGACGGTGAAGAATGCGCCGCCGGCTGCGCCGATCCCGCAGCAGGCGACCCTTCCTCAGGTGCGCTCCCCGCCACGAAGGCTTGCGATGCGGCGAGAGAAGAAGGGGCACTAAAAAACGACCAAAATGTCAAGCACATCAATACATCAGGTAAAATATTTGATCAAATAAAAATGCAAAAATTCACCGGCGCGACACTCGGATGGAGAAGGGCAGGCTCCCGCCTGGCGAAATTCCCTCGACCCCGGTGACCGCGGGCACGGTCGGAGTTGGGGGGAGCAGAGGAACCAGATTCCTCTCTCCGTGCTTTTTTCGTAGGCGGCCCATCGGCGCTCTCCGCATCCCTCGCCCTCTGACGACGAAAGCGCTCAGTGAGCGGCATATCATCCGAAGAGTCGGAATCTGGCGAAGCGGCGGCCGGAGTCGCCCGTGCCAAGCTCGCGGCCGGAACCTTTCCTGACACCGCTGAGGCAATGGACCGTCGGGCTGGGGGAGGTGACCAATCACCCCCATGGACGGCGGCGACGAAGACTCGAAAACAGAAACCTCCCGAGTGGCCGGCACACCAGCCGAAGCAGTCGGCAGAGCGGCTGAAGCCACTGGCACAATGGTCGGAACGGTCGACACAGCGACCGGGGCAGTCGACATCGTCACCGACACTGCCGAGGTAACAGCCACCGCGGCCGGGACGGTCGGCGCGGTCACAGGCGTCGAAGGAGACGCCAGCCCAGTTGAGGGCGCGGCGACGGCAATACTAGGGCCGACTCCTTGATCCGGAGATCCAGCGCCCAGTACAGCCAGGACGCCGACTTCCTCAGCCGGCACCACCACGGGCGTCGGCGCATGTGACGGAGGAACGCCCTCTTACGAAACACTGATAAGCATTTCAATCTCGCCAATACCTTTATCACATATTAAACTAACAAATGCAGGCAAAACGACTTACCAGCCAATCCGCCTGATACTTGGCATCTAGAGGGGCTGGTCCTCCGCTCGCATCAACGAGAGCGTCACCCTTCAGGAGGCGCGAGAGGCGTTGCCTCACGCCGTCCTCCAATAGCTCCGACGGGAGGATCTCCCGCATCGTGTCGAATCGACCGGCGTAGTCGCACATGAGCCGGGCGCACAGGCGAAGCGGTTGAACACGACGCCGAACGAAGGTGTCGACGAGCCGTGTCCCAGTCAGGCCCGCGTCGTCCAACTCGGCCATTCGGACGAGCAAATCCTCAATCCCGGCCTCCTGCGCGTCGCTGAGCCCGGCGTTCCACGAGTACAAGACAGCCGGCGGCTCGAGACTGAACATCGGCAGTTCGGGGGCGGTGTTCTCGATGTAGAACCACCCCCATGCCAGCCCTTCAGGGAGTCCTTCAACGGTATGTTGAAATACTCCTGACGATTATTCCGGAGGCAAATCCCCGCGTCACCAACAGCGCGGACCGTGCCGCCTTCCTTCTGAGGCTTCACGCAGAAGAAATGCCTCCACAAGTCGAAGTGGGGATCGATCCCCAAGTAGGCCTCACACAGCGTGACGAAGGCCGAGATCTGCAGGATACCGTTGGGGTTGAGATGGTGAAGACGCACGCCGTAATACTCCAGCAAGCCACAGAAGAAGTTCGACGACGGCAACATCAGGCCGCGCTCGTGGAACTCCACGAAGCTAACGATCTCGTTGGCTTGGGGCGCCGGAACGACCTTGCGGTATGCCGAACGCCATCGCCCCGTGTCGTTCGGAGGAAGCACTCCAAGCCCCACCGAAGCGGTGAGGATGTTCTCCGAAACGGTGGATGCTTTCCACTGGGCGGCCATGAAGACGAAGACAAAGAGCAAGCACAAGGAAGACGAGGAGCACTACGCGTGGTTGTTTGAAATCAAGATGACGAGACGAAGACCGAAGGGCGAACCACCCTTCTTATAGGCGCTAATGCGCCGGTTCGACGCACCACGATCGTGGGCGCCCCGAGCCAACGCGCCGACCCCCTCACTGACATGGATCCGGAAGCGCTCGCAGCGGGCGTTCAAACCAAGGCACACCGAAGAGCCTGAGCACCCAATCACCGACAGGCGGGTCCATGAGCCGCCTTGGAAACCCTCGCCAGCGGGCAAGAAAGTTACGCGGCATTAACGCGCAGTTAATGCCTGGCAACCGTACCTCCGATGGGATCTGCGCGACGCGAACCGTCACGCATTCTTGGCCGCACGATGGGCCAATCTAACCGCCCGGAGCGACCGGCGGTTACAATTCCTAGACGCCGCATCCGCCGTCCACCTGGAGGCGGCAGAGCCGTTCGATCATTGAGACCGTGACCAATGATCCGTTACTAATGTCGTGAACCGATTCACGGGTCGGGACGAACGAAAGGTCGGGCGAGCCTCCGACCGGCCCAACAGCTGTCCGCGACGCTGAACATGGGAAGATTGGCCCGACCGGTCCAACCAAGGCGTTATGCCGATCATGACCAGAGGCCGTTCAGTCCGGTGCAATCTAGGCATTTTTCCTGGCACCAAGCTAATGACGAGTGATAGTCAGCACGACACTTCAGCCCACGACCGACCCTTCAAATAGCTCGGAGGCTCGAGGGCTACGCCCGACGGGCGCGCTCACGCGTCTCCATAGGATCAACCATCGAGTGATGGTCGGCGCGACGCTTCAGCTCATAACCGACCCTTCGGATCGCTCGGGTTCTCGTGGGCTACGCCTTACGGGCGCGCTCACGCGCCTCCGTAGGATCAACCATCAACGAGTGATGGTCGGCACGATGCTTCAGCCCATGACCGACCCTTCGGATCGCTCGGCTCCCGTAGGATCAGAACAAGCTGCGAAGACAGACAGCCCAGCGCTGCCTCAATAGAGGTTGCAAACGGCGTAGGGCTTGGGGACTACTGTCGAGATAGTATAACTCAGGTATCTACGGATCATCTTCTACAGCACGGCCCACCTGCGGCCCGCAACGGCCCACCAAAAACTTCACAAAGGCGACCTAGCTGTAGCAGTCGAGAAGCCTCGCCAAGACCTGAAGCCGAGGCGGGTGCAATCGCCCTGACCCTCAGGGGTCAGGACCAGAGCTATCAGGACCCTAACGGTCGGGAAGCCTCGCCAAGGCCCGAAGCCGAGGCAGGTGCAACCGCCCCGACCCTCAGGGGTGGAGACTCGAGCGATCGGGACCCTAGCGGTCGGACCCGCTCGTGGACCGCAACGAAGCGACCACTACTCCAACAATCACACCGATTCAAAATTCCTGACGACGTACAGCTCTACAGAGAAGATAAGCATTCCAAAAGATTCCGCAACTACCCGGTTGGACGAGAAACAACCCACCGGGCAATAAAGCTGAACAGTAAAGCAACCTTGTTCCCCCACAGTGAACAAAGGTACGAACGGAGGGCGCCGATCATCTGCCCCGAACGCCGAAGAGCATGATTCACTGAAGACCGTGGCCCCACCTGTCAAGGGGTCATCCATTTCCGTAGGCGGCAAGATGCTCAAACCATGGTTCGGTCACCCCAACCATGATCCGGTCAAAACAACTCAGGTCCGGCCCTATAAAAGGGACACTCGGGAAGCGAGAAAGGAAGAGGAGAAAGGAGACACATCACCGCTTGTAAACCACCCCCACCACGTGAGCTTGGGACTCTCGGATCCGTCCGGAGCCCTCCCGCATTGTACTTTCGTGTTCTTGAGATTCATACGACCGATCTCTCGTCTCTGGACGTAGGGTATTACGTCTTGAGGCGGCCCGAACCAGGTTAACCTTTGAGTCTCACTTGTAGACTAAGCCATTCGATTCTGAAAACGCATGACCCCCCGTTCGATCATATAAATTTATTGTGCTGGTGTACGAAACACCGACAATATTGTATAATTAGTTTACCGTAATTTTCCCCGCACTTCAGATCAACCGGGCCTAGCCTGACCCCATGTAAAATTAGTTGGGCTGTTCTTGGGCCTAGGTAATCAGCTTGCAGGGCAGCCCAGCACAGCCCAATCAACTATCTGGGCCATGCTAGGCCACCTTAGAGTCAGCCCAAGCCTAGCCAGGGCCTATGTCGTGTTAGCCCAGCTCAGCCTGTTGGTCAGCTATAGTCTACGCACATGTAAAGTAAAATAATTTCCAAATTTCATTATCAAAAGAGAAGACTATTTTGTCAACATTAATTCAACTAAGAAGCTCTAAATATGCTAGTACTTTAACCCAAAATTTTACTTGCTTTAAATTCTATGCTTTCACTGCAGTTCAAGTGACATCAAAATAGACTAATTACAATGCAATAAGTTATCTCTCCTAATATAAACATTTGTAGACGTCATCTATCCCACCTTTTTAGAGTGACTTTTTCTATCTGTTATTTTTGGTGTCACCTTTTCTATCTGTTAATTTCGTATCACGCTATCTTCAAACTACCGTCAACCCTTTTATCTTCTTTCCCCGTCTCCCATGAGAAATCTTTTTACCGCCGCCGCCGCGTCCTTCCCTGCCGCAGCCGCCCTGCATCGACGGACTTCACCGCCACACCCCGGGCCCCGCCACCCCGCCGCCTCTCCGGCATCGACGGACTTCACTCCTCTCATGACTTCGCTCCCTGCGCCTCGGCTCCTGCAGCCCAAACCTCCGGCCCCCCGCAGGCGAGTTCCCAGCCTCAATCTGCGACCCCATCAGCGAGCACCCGAGTCCCCACACCCCCGGCCGGCGAGCACCCGGCTCCCCGCCGGCCAAGCCCTCGCCCCGCGCGCCTCCTGTCCAGCTCACACCAGCTGCACATTGCCCCCTGCGCCGGTGGCCGCCCCTCACCCCTGCCGCCCCAGCCGAGCTTCTCGCCACGCGTGCCTTGCTGCGCGTCGCCAGCCGAGCTCCGGCGCCGCACATCAGTGGTCGGGCTCCGTCGCACGGGGAGGAGCGAATCGGGAGGCCTGGGCAGGAGACTCATGTTCACCAACGCGCAGCGCCAGTCGAACGAACCGGTCGCTACAGCACTCCACAAGAACATTACCTCCGGGTCGGTTCCTTGCTCGCTTCCTTCCCTCTGGGACAGGTGCAGGTGCGTCCTCTTGTTCCAAATCTGTATGTTGATGATTAAATCATTCCTATGATTGCTTTTGGCCAGGATCTTGTGACCCAGTTCCAGAACGCCACGGATGAAGGTAGGTGGCTGCTTCACCTAGTTCTTGCCATTTTTTTCCTTTATATTTCTGTAGCAGCTATTACAAGCAGGTGCTTCAGTTGTGAGGTAATATGGGGTTGAAGATTTAATGCCTGTAGTGTAGAGCAGTTCATTTGATACTAATATCATGATAACAACTGACCTAAACAGGATTACATGTTCATAACCTGGAATGGAACAAAATAACTAACAGTCTCGTTACTGCTATAGTTTGGTGATTAATTATTTTTTGAATATTTATTTGTAGATCTACATTCGGTTACATCATTGTGGCGAATATTCGCTTGTTATACTTCAATGAAGTCCGCAAACTTATTTATGTTTGATTCTAATCTGATTTCATCTTGGAGTCAAAAGCACGATTTTAAAAGATGGTCTCAAAAATTAGATTCATTATTCCCAAACTTCTTTTATGCCATGAAAAGTAGGTATCGACGCCGAATGAAAGATTATTGGTATTGAAATACAACCATCCTGGATGGGGGAATGAAAGAAAGAAATAGGTATTTTTTTCTATTTATATTATTATTGTAAATTTTATATGTAAGTATAAATATGTATACTTATGAGTTTATTACGATTTACCAGTCAATCATCAGGACATCAAGTACTAGCTGTGATGGAGAACTGGAGTGGTATATATATATGTGTGTGTATATATATGTATATGTATATATATATATATATATATATATGTATGTATGTATATATATATATATATATATATATATATATATATATATATATATATATGCACGCGCGCGCGTACACCCTAGCCACTTTGATCGAGCCAGACCAAACCAAACCAGGTACGACTCAACCAAATCACATTACCAACTATCCCATACGTCATTTAGTTCTCCCAATAATAATAGCACCATAATTATAGGGTTTTAATTGGAAAGATAAGTGCGCATGGAGATTTATTTCCTTTGGTCATGTTTCATGTTGCCATCTTTCTTATTTATTCTCTCCCGCTTTCTCATCCAATTGTTCCGATGGTGTCCTCACAGGTGTGGAAGACGATGGGTACAACCACAAGAAGGTACAGAATTCTACTATTCATCTCACTTTTCCAATGTGTTGTTGATGATTTTATGTTTCTTTTACAGCGGTGCCGAGGAGAATGAAGACACTATACCACTATGCAGATCAAGTTTATAGGCCACGTACAATCAGCATGAAACGATCTTCAAATCATAAATTATATAGACATTTTGCGGCAGACCAAAGAATTTTTATGTTCATCAGTGTCATTATTTACGCTCACAATCACTAAGAATATGTAAGTAGATGATGTTGCTATAGATTTTCTGTATGATTCAGCTCCTATCTGAAACATGGTTTACCATGGCTTCTGATAGCATGGGTTTTCGGATCAAGGATGACAAATTTGCAGTCACGAAGAATTTTGCAATTGAGCTTGTCTGGATTTTATAGTTGCACGTATATATATTTGGAGGGCTTGCGACATCATAGTTTCTGTGACCACAAAAATATTTGTGCTCGAATGGATTAATTTTACATGCACGCAAGTTTCAAAGAATCTGCAACCAATAATTCGAGGTGGGAAAATTTACGAATAAACATACTAAGAATTTATGCTGAAGTTTAAACTTTTTTTGCGACTAACTGAGCTACTTTCTTATGATTGAACGTGACCTGATTTTACCATCACGGTGGTCAATTCTATTAACGTGCAATCAAAATCATTAGTCTAATCCAGCCTTCCATTTTTCTAGTTGGCATAATTGGTGGAGTTAAATCAGCAATGATCAATAGCTAAAATAATTAACCTGGTTTCCTGTTTCGTGGGTTCCGTGGCCACCAAGCATACACGCACATTGCTGCAATCTGGAACCCAACGCACACTAACTTAGGTCTCACAAGCAAAAAAAAAAAAAACTAGATATATACATCCTAAAATTGTAAAAACCAATGACTGTGAGCATAAAAAGAATATAAGAGTGACATTCGGTTGCACACCAAGTATTTTGATGTTCTATGTGTCACTATCTACGCATGTGCATAAAGAGTATGCAAGTCAATGTTATTTCAATGGATTGATTCAATTTTCTGTACGATTCAGGCCCTATCCCAAGCATGTTGTGATTACATGATTACTGATAATTTTTTGCTATCCCATATCATGCATTTTGTGGTCAAGGAGTTTTTTTTTCTTTCTAAAATATTATGATTGAAAAATTTGCAGCAAAGTAGAATTCTACGATGGAACTTTTCAATGAAAGAATAAAAAATGATGTCACAAAATGTAAGAAAATTTATGCTTTAGGAAAAAAATTATGCACTGCGTTCTAACATGTCTTTTTACAATTTTTTATGAGATAGAAGAGATTATCCACAATGTATAAATAAGAGCGTAAAATGATATTCATTGCAACCATAAAATCACTATCTATGTAATCACAATATTGTAACAAATAAAATTCAAGTAATAAAATGTGATGTTTTTGTTATTTATTTTGTGCTCAACTCCAAACATTATTTGTGATCCTGTTTGATCTAGATCGCAAAAAAAAAATTTGGGATACATATTTGTGCTCAACTTCAAAGCTATTTTTATGCTGTGGGCTATTTATGATTGGCTAGTGACGAGAGGCAAAGAAAGATCGTGTTCCAAATCCGTGCATGCAGAATCAAATTGATTGTTGCGCAAGGTAGGTAATTATGAGTTAGGTAATGGCAATTAACAATGGTATTTATTGCTTCACTAATACAATGGTTTTGTGCACTCCTTCCAATTCTATTAATGGCTCCCTGATACAGTGGCATGCAGGCACAAAATGTGGATCAGGCAAGCAGGGCACAAAACGCCTTTTTGTTAATTGCTCCCTAATTCAATGGAATCCTATATCCTGCTCCGGATTGCAAATAATATTGGATTCAAAATATTAAAAAAAAAATCTTTTCATGGGATTTAACCGGCAACATGTTGATTCATTTGCCATGCATTTTTCAATCATTAAAACCGCCCCAATTGATATACACAAGAAGCACCTGAAATCAAATTTTTACACTCAGAGCACTATATTGAGAGTGAATAAGATATTCAAAATCAAAAAATTTGAAAACAATTTGATTTTTACACTCCAGACATGCCAATTTTATATAATCACAGATGATTAGAATTTGCAATCACAGGTTCAAATATCCAAACAAATTTTGCTATTTAATCAAGCCATGCATGCCGGCATAAAATCCATTAATTATTATTTCCATATTCAAATGCATGCAGGGAGAATAATCCGGCTACCATGAATGCAGGGAGCACAAATCAGGCAGCCATGCATGCAGCCTATCCCCTCACTAGGTGTGATATATTATATCACTCCCTAGCCACTTTGATCGAGCCAGACCAAACCAAACCATAATTCGGAATAATGCATCACAAATTTTCTATTCTATAGTATCTGAAGGGGTCCCTACTCCCTTATGGTTCATTTCGGACATATTCTTTCATAGTTTCAGGATATCGCAGATTGTACCTAATAGGTGATAATTTTGTCTTTCAGGATATCGCTATTACTTAATAGACAAATTAAGACACATATAGCAGGAACAATTAAAAGCCAATTAGATTGAACATTACGACGAATACAAATGTTACCATCTAATATTTCTAAGGTTGGTTAAAATCAAATTATTTTGATAAAAATCCAGTTCATGATTAATGTAGTTAGTATATATTATAAAAATCCATTTCATGATGAATGTAGCAATATAATTTATATATGATAAAATATTATAAATTCTCCATTATTAGTGGGAAATTTAAAGAATTTTACTTTGACCAAACTTAGAAATACTTATATTTTGAGACGGATAGAGTACTTCATTAAAATGAATAAGGAGCATGTTGATATTTGCATTGCGATGTTGAAAATTCTAAAATGGTTTATTTTTGACAGTAGTTGTATTTGACACTAAACATTATGTTAATAAAGTGATTCACTTATAAGATAATTAGAAGGCTCATAAAGAAGAAAGATTTAAATCTTCTTCAATGTAAGATCTTATAGAATGCAACTCTATTTTTTGACCAAATGAAATATTAGGATCAAGAATTTCAAAATTTTGCAAAGAGATGAACTGTTAGGAAAGGTGATATAAGTTACATTTAACTGAAAAGGGGTAGTTACATGAAACTGTTAGAATGCAAGGAAATGAAATATATAAATGAAGCCAATATTTTTTTTTATCAAGAACTCCTTTTACCAGAAAAAGGTTGCACATTTCAGATCCCAGATCACGTTGTCCGTCCAAAATTAGTACTCCTAGCCCCATTCTTCTGACGCATCTCCACGATACACCTGCGCTTGCTTTCGTATACAATGCATCTGGCGACTGGTGTACCAGCAAAAGACAATACTCCTACAGTCCTTCTCACTACTCAGTGTCGGCTATATATTTATACTTAGTACATATAAACATGGCATCACATGACAGATACTACACTGTTTATGTGAGGCGATAATTGATAATTTAGTGCCAACTAATCTGTCCCTTGGAAGACTCAAAGTCCTGTTCTGCTTGTGATTCGACAGAGAAAAACTAAATAATTAAGCCGTTGGCGCTGGCAAGTGATTGGTAGCACTAGTAGCTTCACTAATCATCAGGGCCCAGTGTTCAGTGTTGTGACAAGAGCCGCTGCTTCCTTGTACCGCTGCTTGTGGGGCCCGCATTTTGACAGTAGATTATGGAAACACGTGATTACAGGAAAGACAAAGAGAAATCTGGAGAACGCACATGGAGCAGTCTAGGCCCTAGAGTAGTCACCCAACAGGAATATGCATATGCGATTGATGAATAAAAGGTCGTTGCCCAAGGAATGGTCTCATTTCTTTCTTGACGAGGATGATTTTGGAGAAAATGTGTTGAGATTTTTAAGGCGTGTACACGTCAAATTGGCTTGCGCTCATCCATCAAAAGAGGAATTAGACAAAAAAAAAATTGTAGGAGCCCTCAAGCCTTACCTCAGTTTAACTACTCCCTCACGTCAGTACCGAATTGATGCCCACAAAAAAAATTTAATTATTCGAGATTTGATATGCTGTTTGAGAGCGACCGGAGGCACCTCTCCCTCCTAAATTTTTTGCCATTGATTTTTACAAGGTAGTATCAAATTCACTGTTCTTAGTACAATCCACAAATTAAAGTACCTTTTTATAAATACCTCCCTATTTTCAACTATCAAATAAAACAAATAAATGGTTATTATTAACTCCAAACACTGTAACAAAACTTGTATTACACACCCAGCAACCAAAGCTATGCTGCACAAATACCATGTTACCGGTGTCACTGTTTTTTTTCCTTTGTGATGCAACTGCTACGCCATAAGCTTGGCTTGCTTCTTGTTTATATAAAAGGCCTTTTAAGGTAGATCAACTCCTATTGTTTCACCTCTTAGGAAGTAACACACAAAATAAATCTGGACCATCTATTTTTGTAAGAGTTAAAATTATGTTACTTTCCAAAACTGACGCATGCATAAGTTTCCAAAAATACAGATCCAGGACGTTTATTTCTGTAAGAGCTAAAATTACGCATGCATAAGTTTTCAAAAATATAATATTACTTTCTAAAATGGATATTATATTAATTAAAAAATATTAAAGAGCTTTTACCTCTTAGGAGGTAAAAGAACACTTTCTTCTTTGAGATCCATGTATATAGATGGTTCACGTTCATTTGAGTCTACCATAAAATCTTTCTTATATAATTGTAGATTACACACAAACAAATGCTAAGCAACCATAGTGTTTGTTTTATGCTTTCCTGGAGCCCACTGGATGAAAACGGGACAAGGACAAACAGGTACAGATGAACCCAGAACAGAATTCATGGAAAGATGACAGGAAAGACAAATTTAGGCTGGAAAGTTGGTGTGGCCACATGAAACCCAGTCCGATCGTCTGTAAAATCACGCATATTTCAAATGATGAATATAGCTAGGTTGTTGTGGTTCATGCCATGGAGCTGTCAATCAGAAAAAAGAACTTAATAAACAACGAACTCCAGTACCGTTAGATTGGTGTGGTTCTTGCCATGGAGCGGTCAATTTGGGGAATAAAAAACTTAACACGCGACTTCGCCTCATTCTCCTATATATTTCTATGCATGGTCAGGGGTAATAAAAATTATAAAACCTGTCCAGTTCGGTTTTGTAAAATCGGTCCAGCTTAGTTTTGTGGAACAGCTGAGTTTCATTAAAAAAATGAACTTATTACTGCCGTAAAAATGACTAGCTAATCAGTTTTCTGTATGTTAAAAATGGACTGGCTAACGGTTTTGTGAACCCTGCTCGAGGTGACTTTCAACCAGGCCCGGCTTGAGAGGGGGCAAGGAGCACCGGCTCCAGGCCCCTCAAATCCAAAGAGCCCCTCTTCAATTAATATCTACATATATTGGCTTAATATTATTAAATTAATTAGTTCAACACAATAATTACAGACAAGTAAAATAATATTCTATAGTCGTATTCATTAGAAGATGCACAAACTCATCATATGTGATAATTTTTCTATATAGTGCATAAGCGAGAAGATACATATGTTAACCACTTTTTCTTTGGCTCTTCGACGGTGTGATTCTCCGTATTTAATTTTCAGTAATTTCTACTTGAAACAGAGAAGAAATTGATGGATAAAATTGATTACTTTTAAAAATATATAAATCAATTGATAAATATTTTTTATAAATGATACAATTTTTTATAAAATCTTTATATAAAAGGGCCTTTAATTTATAGTTTTGCACCGGCCACAAAATGTCAGGCCCGACCTGCTTTCAACCCTCTCTGTCGTTAGTACCTTGTGAATGCACGACAGCACGAGGCTGTTTCAGTACCTTGCGACAAAGCCACCGACGTGTGTAGCCTCTGTTTGAAAGTCAAAATCGCTCGGTCAAGGAATAGCCACGATGCTTCTTTAACGCCTCGATTGCGTTCGACGAATGAGTTGACCTCTTATTAATCTGAGCCCAGAAATAGACGTTTAATTAACCTGTCATCATACAGCTACTTCCTTGACTATTTCATACGGGCTAGTACTACTAATTGAGTGTAGCAGGTTCCCTCTCAAAAAAAAAATTGAGTGTCAGATTGAGCTGGAAAGTTTTAGTTTTACACGTTGGGTTGATGCCACAAGCTTGACCTAATAAACTGTGCAACATGCTTGTCAACTCTGACTTCCGGCCGGTCGTCTCTACTGAGAAATATTGTGGCTACGATGAAACACATAAGTAACTAAACAAGATCCATATGATTGTGTCATGTGATTGTTCATCACTAATTGAAATTAATATGCGCATCTTTTTCTCCATATATTAACTGCAGTACAGATGTTTCTCCATTGAGCCGTAAATCGGACTAGAAAGTGTATATTGTAGTACTCATATCATGACCTACATTAGCATGATTGTCCCTCGTGGAACCCTCTTATTTGAGGTCTTTTAAGGTAGACCAACTCCTATTGTTTCATTTTCTAAGAGGTAATACACGAAATATATTTGAACCGTCCATTTTTGTATGTAATTACGTTAGTTTTCAAAACTAACGCATGCATAAATTTCCAAAAATATAGATCCAGGACATTTATTTTTGTAAGGAGCTAAAATTATGCATGTATAAATTTCTAAAAATATAATATTACTTTTCAAAAGAGATATTATATTAATTAAAAATTATTAAAGAGCTTTGATATTCTAGGAGGTAGAAAAACACTATTTCTTGAGATCCGTATATATGAACGGTTCACGTTCGTTTGAGTCTATTTTAAAATCTCTCTTTTATTTTAGTTGTCCAAAATCAAAGTCATGTCACAGGACTACGATTAGAGAAATTCAAGCCAACTTGCCAGCACTAGCTTTCGAGAATCCTTTAGCAGCTACGCCTACCCAACAACACAACGACCCTACAAGCTAGCTTGCTTGTCGCATGAAAAGGGATGTTTGCAAACGATGAACCGAAATTTAAAGTCAGCTAATTTAGATCAAAAGGACGTGGCCGGCCCGGCCCCATGCATCTAAATGCTGCACGAGCTACTTGATATCGACAAATCTGAAACCTCAGGTCTATGAATGGAGGAAATAGTAGAGGCTAGCAACGGCGCGCTCGTAGTGGTTGCAAGATCCGTCGCCTTCCTTCTGGAAGGTGTACCGGAAAGCCGGAGTCGATGGACGCAAGCCCGTGTAAAGGTTTGCTGAGCTAAACGTCATGCGTGCACGCTTTTGCATGGAAGGAGGACCATACAGTGCTTATAAACCTGTTACGCACTACTACACAACGCATTTGTCCCGACACCCTCTTCATAGCAAATGCAAGCGGTTCTTAATTTAAAACCATTTGTATTAGACAATAGATGGGTCCAGAGAAGTTAACCGCCTGCGGAAAATCTCTTAGTGCAGGCAGATAACATAATCTACCGCCTTGTGCATATGGTTACTTATACCAGCCGCCTGTAGAAAATCTCTTAATGCAGGCAGAAGGGTAAAGAACGCCGCTTGGATTGGAAGGGAGCGTCAGGTGGAAGGTAAAAAAACGCCGCTTGGCAGATAACATAATCTACCGCCTGCACAAATAATTTTATTTGTGTACATGGTTGCTTATACCAGCCGCCTGTAGAAAATCTCTTAATGCAGGCGGAAGGGTAAAGAACGCCGCTTGGATTGGAAGGGAGCGTCAGGTGAAAGGTAAAAAAACGCCGCTTGGATTGGAAGGGAGCATCCACATCAGCGATCTGAACTCCACTCACGCAGACAATCACAAGAGCCGTTCGATCGGATTGAAGAAACACAACTACAAGAGATCTCGGCCGTCCAAAGCCAGCACACCACACAAATTAAAAACCTAGCACGCTGCACGAGACGAGGTGAGTGAGAGAGAGAGCAGCGCTGGAGAGGCGGCACGCGGCACGGTGGCGGCACAGGAGGCGGCGCGGGAGGCGCCGCAGGCGAGTTCCACGG
>BCLH01000211.1:212877-235676 GCA_001602315.1 Zoysia pacifica
CCTTGCCAAGTGCACCTTTTGCACCGACAAAGTTGTCTTTCTCGGTTTTGTTGTTTCAGCTCATGGCGTGGAGGTGGATGAAGAAAAGATCAAAGCTGTTCGAGAATGGCAGCCCCCACAAAATGTGAGCCAAGTACGAAGCTTCCTAGGACTTGCCGGCTTCTATCGTCGGTTTGTGAAAGATTTCGGTTCTATTGCTGCCCCAATCAACGAGTTGACAAAGAAGGAGGTACCATTCCATTGGGGAGAAGCACAAGATAAGGCATTTGAAGAGTTAAAAAAGAAATTGATCACAGCCCCACTGCTTGCACTTCCAAATGTTGGTAAGACCTTTGAAATTGAATGTGATGCAAGTGGTATAGGGATTGGTGGCGTGCTCATGCAGGAAGGAAGGCCTATTGCATACTTTAGTGCAAAGCTAAGTGGTCCAACTTTAAACTATTCCGTTTATGATAAAGAAGTATATGCTCTTGTAAGGAGTTTGGAAACTTGGCAACACTACCTTTTTCCTAAAGAATTTGTGATACATTCCGACCATGAATCTTTGAAACATCTTAAAGGCCAACTAAAACTGAACCGAAGACATGCAATATGGAGTGAATTCATTGAGTCTTTTTCCTTACATTGTTAAATACAAGAAAGGGAAGGATAATGTTGTAGCTGATGCTTTGTCTCGACGTCATACTTTGCTTTCACAACTTGATGCTAAAATTCTTGGTTTGGAAAGTATAAAAGAATTATATGCTAATGATTCATATTTTGCTGAGCCATATTCCAAGTGTTGTGATGGCAAGGGATGGAAAAAATTTCATTTGCATGATGGGTTTTTGTTTCGAGCCAATAAACTCTGCATTCCAGATTGTTCTGTTCGTATTTTGCTTGTGCAGGAAGCTCATGCGGGTGGACTTATGGGCCACTTTGGTGCCAAAAAAACAGAGCAAGTACTCGCTGATCACTTCTTTTGGCCTAAGATGAGGCGAGATGTGGAGAGGCATGTTCTTCGCTGCGAAACCTGCCACAAAGCTAAGTCACGCTTGAACCCTCATGGTTTATACACTCCTCTACCTATTCCTCGTGTACCACGGGAAGATATCTCTATGGATTTTGTTCTTGGTTTGCCTCGAACAAAGAGGGGGAGGGATTCAATCTTTGTTGTGGTCGATCGTTTTAGCAAAATGGCACATTTTATTCCATGCCATAAGACCGACAATGCTTCACACATTGCTGAATTGTTTTTCAGGGAAATTGTGCGTTTACATGGAGTGCCATGTACCATTGTGTCTGATCGTGGCACTAAATTTTTTAGCTACTTTTGGAAGACCTTGTGGAGTAAACTTGGAACAAGGATCTTATTCTCCACAACGTGTCATCCTCAAACTGATGGACAAACCGAGGTTGTGAACCGCACGCTGTCAACATTGTTGCGAGCTGTCCTAAAGAAGAATCTGAAATTGTGGGAAGAAACCTTGTCTCATGTGGAATTTGCATACAACAGGGCGGTACACTCGACTACAAAATTTTGTCCATTTGAGATTGTATATGGTTTCATACCTGCTGCACCCATCGATCTTCTTCCTTTGCCTATGTAGGAACGTGTGAACTTTGACGCAAGCAAGCGAGCTGAATTTGTCAAGAGCCTTCATGATCTAGCTAGAGCAAACATTGAGAAGATGACCAAGCTGTACGAGAAGTGTGCAAACAAAGGGCGCAAGAAGATGTTATTTGAACAAGGAGACTTGGTTTGGGTTCATCTCCGCAAGGATCGTTTTCCTGAACAACGCAAGAACAAGTTACAGCCCCGAACCGATGGACCATTCAAAGTGCTTCGCAAGATCAATGATAATGCATACGAAATTGATCTACCAAGTACTTATGGTGTGAGTACAAGCTTCAATGTTGCTGATCTGTCACCTTTCTTTGGGATGGAAGAGTCGAGGACGACTCCTTTTCAAGAAGGGGAGGATGATGAGGACATCCAAGCCATACATACTCCCTCGAGCAGCAACAAGTCACCATCCAACATCAAGAATACAAATCAAGGACCAATTACACATAGTCAAGCAAAGAAACTACAACAAGAGATGAACGCGCTGCTTTGTGAAGTTTATTTAAATATTAATGAGACTTATATACTACCTAAGTTGTGCATGTTGACATTGCTTAGATTTACGAAGGAAGATGGAAAGAACACACAAGGAGATGACTGCCGATCAGGACCTCACTCGAGCCAGATCATTCCCACAGAACAGTCTGAAAGAAACAGTCATAACTTTCGATCCCAAAAGCTATGAAGCTGAATCAGCACTTGTTGGAAAGCCTATCAAGTTCACTTTCCAACGCAACAAACGGTGCATCATTTGAACTTCCGAGCAGAGAGTAATGACCAGTTTACTGAAGACTGCACAGAAGGCCAGAAGACGCGCGAGAATTGAAGACAGCTTTGTGAATGCCTCCACCAGTTGGCCTTCCACCTTCAAACGTGGTGTTTTCAGTTCATACCCACTAGGAGGGTTGTTCTTAGTATAAATATCACTTCTATGCTACTAGAAAAATACCTTTGATCATTTTGATAACATGATATGATATTGCACCCAAGTTGCTGAGTGTCTTATACATCTTTGTTCTTGCGAGTTCTTCTTGGGCTTGTGAGAGATCTCTCTGAGGTCCCCTACTTCGTGCTCAACGGCTTTCAGTTAGGCTGCGCCGTTTTGTGTGGATTAGTCCCGGTTGTGGTTCTGCGATCGTTCGGAGATCGAGTTGAAGTCCTCAAAGTTTCGGTGTCTCTCCCTCCATCGCTTGGTCGCATCCAACCTTGGCAGGTATAAAGCTAGTTACCCGCTGTTCTACAGCAAGTTATCATTTGTTTTTAAACCTACTGTCGTGAAGATCGGGCCAGTTCCTTATCGATTCATATCGAAACCTTTCATCGACGGCGCTTGATGTTCCAGCTAACAAAAAAAAAAAACACAATCATGCCCCAAGCAGCGCTAGCAAAGCCCCTAGGCGCCCACGAGACAGCCAGCCGTGCGCTCCACCAAGAAAAAATTACCGCAACGTGTGAAAAAAATATTTTTTTTGGAGCCAACGTAAGAAAAATACTTACAGCGAGGGATCAAACCCGGAACCACGGGCTCGGGGATTCACCTCGGTATAGATACGGAAGGACTGCAGGTTTTTTTTTTTTGGCAACCGGACTGCTGGTTAATTGAAACTAAAAAGGGGTAGTGATGTATACGACTATCTCTGGTTTTAAAATATTAACACCATTAACTTTTAACATCAAATTTGACCTCTAATTTTAAAATATTAACACCATTAACTTCTAACATTAAATTTGACCTAGTTGATGTTAGAAGATAATGATTTCAATATTTTAAAACCTGGACGCGCCCAAGACGACGAGGACACCTCAGAAGGATAGAAAAAAACTTCTCTTGTACAACTACATGTGTTATAGCCAAGGTTTTTAATTTTTTTTGAACTGTTAAAACCTGTCAGGTCCGGTTTCACGAAAATCACGAAAACCGGTTAAAATCGCTCCAAATTGAAAAACCAAAATTTGAACAAAATTTGATCGAAAACCAGTCGGCTTTGCTAGTTTATTGACTGGTTTCTTCGGTTTTACTGGTTTTCAAGTTTCAAAGTTTGAACCCATCGGTTTCACCGGTTTACCTCTCAATTTTACCAGTTTATCAACCAATTTTAAAAATTCCAAATTTTTTCAAAAGTTAAAATTTTAAAATGAAAACTGGTCATCCAGTGAAACTGGACCGAACCGGGTACCAAAACCCGTGAAAACCTGACTGGTGTCCAATTTTTGTGGTTTTGTTAACCGTGGTTATAGCTGCCTACACGTGATGTACGCTAGCCTACAAGAATCGCTGGACATAGGTTTTGCAATGTGTGGTATATATAGCTACCTTTGCCTCTGATCGATGATGATATTGCAGATTGAGCTCAAAATTTACTTGGAGCGAGCACTAGATCACACTTTTCAATCCTTTTTGCATGCACTGTGATGTGTACATGGTTTTTGATCTTTTGTCAGATCATGTTAACTCTCGATTTTGTGAAGATACAACACACAATGCTCCTCCACCTACAGAGGAGGCTTACTCGAGTCTAAAGATTGCGCTGAAGGGACTGGTTTTGGTGCTGTTGCAGTGTTGATGGTGGTGGAAAGCCTCCTGCTCGACAATGGTGGCGTATGTGTGGTCGAAGAAAAAGAAAACATCGACCGTGGAGTGTATGTACGGCTGCTGTTCTAGAGTTGTCATCCCTTAAATTTTTTTTCTACTAGCACAGCAAGTTAGAACAACTGCATCATAATCTTTATTATCAATAATGTACTGAATTTTATGACGCAACTCACCATAAAACGACAGAGAGTATCCTTAATGTCCTCTTCTATACCACAACGCATCATACCCTTTTGCAACTCAGCAAAATATTCTTTAACAGATTTATCATGTTATTCTAAGCGTTGCAATTTTTTACGCAAATCTTTTTGATAGGAAGGAGGAACAAAATGGTTATGCATAACATTTTTCAATCTATCCCAATTATCATGTTGCAAACACAGTTTGCAAAGATCAGTCCACCAGAGTAAAGCAAAATCTCAAAACTCACTAGTAGCTTGTCTAACTCTATGGTTTTCAGGAACTAAGTGAGAGGTAAATTTTTGCTCTACAATCATCTCCCAATCAAGATACGCTTCAGCATCATAATTATCAGAAAGGCTGTGATGGTAAACTTAATCTTAGCAAAAGGTTCGTAGGGAGCACGATGTGCATTACCTCTCATACCTTGGCGGTTACGGCATTGACGATCACAGAATATGTTTTATTGTTCTCTATCATTGTCAACGTCATCCTCAGAGTAGTTCTCGTCATTAACTTCCTCTTCCTCTCGCTGTGGTGGTCGACGTTTCTCAAAGGTTGTCATACGAGTTGAGAGACGCTAGAATTTTTGGTTTGTTGTCCGGAAGAGCATTTCCCTTGCATTGAATTGCTCGGTCATTCTCTGATTGAATTTAGCAAGTGTCAGCAAGTTGATTTTGGCTGACACATTTAGTGAAGTCGTTTGGGAAGTTGGTAGCTTCAGAAGGTTAGAAACAACAAAGAAGCAAACTAGGATATTGTCCCTACATTACGGTTATATGGGATCTGTCATGGCAAAACTGTAAAAGGAAACGACTTGCTAAGTTCTTACACGATTCTTACCAATGCAAAACAAAAGATATTACAACCGATGGCAAGAGAGACTAGGGAGTCGTAATTTCACAATTATAGGGTCAAATACAGTGCTGATCCGAGGTGGATATATGGAGCTTGGAGGGCAAAAATAATAATTAGTGGAACACAATTTTATAACAGATAGTAATGCTGAATAAGTGTTCCAAGTATGTAATTCTAGTTGTTGGTTGAATCTTATGAAAAATCTAGATGCGAACAATGATAAGATACAAAGATTAGCAACAAACAGACAGACAGGCTCCAAAGATCAGAAATCAGCACAGTATAGCACAAGACAATGATGTCACCTCAATGATGTTATTTTTTATTTTTGTTTTGAATTTTCACTATTTTTATATTTTTTAGAGGCATAAAAACAGGAACACCAAGAAGTTTTAGACCGATACAATAAAGGATGTGTTCTGTGAACAATCACGAAGGTGTCTGAAATTGCACGCAAAAACTTGTAAATTCATAGAAGTCCACTTCCAAGGGGAATTTGGCCTTGAATATTTTTTCGAACCCCACAAAGTGGGGGAGAGCCAGATGCGTCTTTTCATTCTGAGAATTTAAAAAAAATGCACCTAATTTCGAGTTTGTATGCAAAACACTTGGATGCAAAAAGATTTCGAAATCCAGCAACTAAAACACAAACTAAAGACACAAACTCAACACTACGGACTCTGAAATAAAATTATGCAAAGGCTAAACACGGGTTGGACAGAGAAACACCTAACGATCTTTTTTTTTTGTTGCGGCTTTTATGTAGACGATATGATGAATGCAAAATTGATAAGGATAGATGTGAACCTGACGGTATACGTGAAGCTCCGATTACCATTTGATATGTACGTGGTTCCCGATCTTCCGTCAGGTCGTGGTAACTCTCGATTTGGTATAGATGCGACACATAATCGATTCGACCTTAAATCAACACGATTCGAACCCCGCAATCGCAGCACACTTCTCCTCTGGTTATCAACCGTGCACACACAATTGACCTTGCCAAAAACGCTAATCTCATCCTGCGAATCGAAGAACACAAGTAAAAACAGAAAAGAACACAACTCAATTACAAAATCTGAATTAAATCACAAAGTTGAAAAACTAACAAACCATTAAATGGTGAAAATGTTTGATAACAGATGACAAACTAATCAAAAACTATCTTTAATGATGGTTGCTACTGATTATATAAAGTTTAGAGCGTCTTTAGAGACAAACCCTAATGCTGATGGACCTAAAAAAGATACACGGCTCAAACGCTAAAAAGATAGTGTCGCAGCATTCGGGGCAGTTTCTGAATGTCATTTCGTTTTAACGATTCCTGTTGACTTTGGTCAAATTTGGAGATGAGACTAGTGCCGTTGAAAAGGTTATCTTCTTAGCTTTCCAACCATATCTACAACGTCTAAAACGAATCCCGTATGCGACCTAGGCGTCAGTTTTAGTGTAGACTACTTTTGTAATCCGAAGGCAACCCGATTTCGAGTTGGATTGAATCTGCTCCGAAGTTCAACTTGCCTTACTAGTCTTTAGCATAACCAAGTATTTCTTCATGATTTTGTTAACTCTCTCTAATGTTTCTAATTATGATAAAATTATTAGGTATAAAGCAATCTATTCTCAAAGAAAAAATAATATGTATTTAGGAACGAGCTCACCTTTAAATTTAATTGTTATGCACGAGCTCTTGTAATTGGACCATCTATAGTAGGTAAAAAAGCATTGTGTGTATCTAATGAAAAGATGTCCTCATCACACCGGTGCTTGTTAATTCTTAACTGCACCACCAGCTCAGCATCTTTAATTAGATTAAAAGAACAAAAGAACACGCACATAAATTTGAGACAAAGAACTACACTCAATACTCCCTCCGTCCCAATAGTAGTTTATTTTTAGGTTTTGTTGACTACGACTTTGACTAATGATTTTGATAATTTGAATTAGTTTTAATAATATAAATTATATATATTCTAAAGGAATTTTTTTCATGATTTTAAAAGTACAAATATTAGGTTTTTTAATTTAACCAAATCTATAAAAAAACATTAATCAAAGTGTCAGTCAACAAAAGATAAAAATAAACTTCTACTGAGACAGAGATAGTACTTTTCATGCAGAGGACTATGCACGAGTAGTGGTGGTAATGGGACAAGAATTTTGACTTAGCCTACCCCAAGGGCCGAATTTAAATAAAATTTTAACTTAAATTTGTCCAGACTTACCTATGCACAAGTATAACTAATCAAAGCTAGCTGCTACTCTCTCCGTCTAATAGAAGTTTATTTTTAGTTTTTGTTGACTATAATTTTAACTAATGATTTAGATATATTTAATTAATTTTAATAATATAAATTATATATATTATGAAAGTATTTCTCTCGATGAATTTAATAATACAAATACTAAGTTTTTGAATTTAATAATACAAATACTAATTTTTAAATTTAATAGAATCTATTCAAATTATTGATTAAAATATCAGCTAAAAAAGATAAAAATAAACTTATACTCAGAGTAATAACTACCCCCAACTAACATTAGCTATGACTGGTGCATAGGTTTGTTAAGCAGTCCAAATCTCGAAACCAAGAAACAAAAGAGCGCTTCGTGTTTAGCGAAGGACACAGTACGGGGACCGGCCGGCCGACCACAAGTAAGTGATTCACTGACACTGACAGTCGTGGGAGCAGACGGGCTAGCGGCTAGCGGTGGGAGCAGATCCGTCGCTTTCCTTGAGTGGAAGGTGCAACGGAAAGCGGGCATCGAGTCATGCATAGTGCATGTCAGCATGTGATGCTTTGCATGCGAGAACAAAAATCGAGTCGTTGGAGGTGAGGGGAGGTCAACGGCACGATTCCCTCCATTGGAACTCATGAGAGAGTGTGTAATACTTAGTACAGTACTTTTTTCATCCTGTTCATCTGTTCATCTGGGTTTAATCAAATTTATTTTTAATCAATAATTTTTATAAATATAAATTATTTTAAATATATTTAAAATATATATTATGAAAATTTTAAAAGTATAAATGTTAAATTTTTAAAGTTAACCAAATCTATAAAAATCGTTGGTCATATCAAGAAATCCAAATAAACATTTATTTTGAGACAGAGTTAGTACGAGTTAAGTTAATTAAGTTTCTTTTGCTGCTATTCTAAGTATTCTTGCTCCCATATAACTGAAGTAATTAACCTGACGATGATGATCGAGGAGCCACAAAAATCAGTGAGTAAGATGGTGAAAGATTTGAATTCTTATGTTACCGTGTAGGGGTGATAAAAAGACTCAGTATGCAAATCCTTTCACAAATTAAAACAGTCTACTAAATTTTAGTTCAAAAATGATTAAAAATTTAGCTCGGTCCAAATCCGATCCAACTCTTCATATATTTAGTTCATTTTCTTCAACCTAATTTCACCCTTACCTGGCTGCCGTAGGAACATCGTGGACCTTGGTGAGTCCTGAATTTTTCTTGCGTGCACCACCCTGTGACATGTGTGCGCTTTTGGTGCGGTATAATTAAATCTTCTGCTTAATTAGGACGTGCTCTCTGAAACTTACCCTGTGGAATTAATGTGCTCTTGGCATAACGAATTTTAGGTTGCGGAGTGTTTTGGTTGTCATCTCGGAGTATGTTTGATTGTCTTCTGCCTGGTCTAAATATATACTGGACAGATTCTCACTGATTCTTCAAACCAGAAAAAAAAAACCACATAAATTTGCATTCGCCGGAACGACGAGCCTTTCACTTTTAACCCACCATCCCGGTGTTGCGTCCCGGGGTCCAATAATCTGCGATCTGGGTTTCAGATGGATCGCACCATCGAATAAGCCGACCATGTGCATGGTTTGCCTTTTTGTTGAGCTACCTCACGGGTGGAATCGATAACTTGGCATAATAAATATGCAGCCTGGTGTCAGTTCACCTTCTTCTTCTGTCACGTCATCTTTAATTCCATAACGGGGTGACCATACACTGCCTGTTGCTACAAAACTCACTAATACCTTGGTTCCATAAAAAAATTATTTTTTAACTTTTAAAAATCACGTTTGATCACTCTTTTTATTTAAATTTTTTTAACAAATATAAAAATAAATAAGGCATGCTTATATTATATTTAATAATAAAATAATTCACAATAAAATAAATTATATTTGCACAAATTTTTTTAAATAAGACGAGTAGTCAAATTTGAAGTCTAAAAGTCAAAAAATAATTTTTTTTTAACGGGACAGAGAGAGTAACATGCAACCGTTTTAATGTATTTTCATTTGACATTATAAATACAGTAAAACTAGCTGTATTTTATTATTATAAAATTTTTTGATAGTGCGTATTTGTTGTGAATTCCATCATCAGAAATGGAGGTCAGAAAAATTCATCAGGATTTTTGGTTGATTCTCATGTAACCTTGTCTAAACAGTGGACAGATTTTCATTGATTCTTCAGACCGGGAAAAAAAACCATAAATTTGCTCGCCGCAGCGAGTCTTGCACTTTCAACCTACCATCAAGGTTTTAAAACCTGCTACAGTACTGCTTTTATACAGTGATGAAAACTGGACCAGCTAGTTGGTGAAACTGGTCTGTTTTCATTTTACTGCAATAATTGTACGTTCTGGTTTTTAGTAAAAATGTTCACCCAAAACTACGAAAACTTGCTCCATCCGGTTTTGCGTAGTGCGGTCCAATAATGTGCCTCCTGCGGGTTCAGATCGATCGCACCATATTCATGTTCAGATCACGCGGTTCGCGTGTGGGTCCTCCGCCGTGATCAGCTTCAGATCGAACCACCTCGTGGCCGATGGGCACAGCGCGTTCAGGCTCTTCGCCGACTGGCGGAAGGCCACGCGAGTGGCGCCGCCGTCGACCCCGTCCCTGCAAATGACCGGACGTCCATTGTTGAGCCCACACAGAAAATTAAGGTGATCAAATGACGCAGATAGGTGGCAGCTGAAAATACAACCGTTCTTCCCCGGTGTTTCTTCCACAACTTTTGAAACAATGCGCTTATGGAATTAACAAGGCTGTACCTAAGCCATTTTTGCATTGCCCGTAGAGATGCAAATGGGTACTCAATAAGTAGTTGTGAGTCAAAGTCTGTAATTCATTTGCATCCTCCTAATTAAAAATATAAGTTGATGGGGGACTTAGTTCATTTAAAAAATTTTGAGCCGACTCACTGTACCAAAAAAAAAACACAAAACTTGCATCCGTAGCTGCCAGCATAGCGACATGTTTCTGAAGCTTCGCTTGTGTTTGTAAAGTGCTTGTGTATAACTTGCCACCGCCGCAACATGTATCTCATACTCCCTCCATTCTTTAACCTTTGACTTTTAATTTCAAATCTTTAATAAAATAAATAATCAAAATTAAATTTAAAATTTAACGGTGACATCAATTAAAGAATGAAGAGAGTACATGAGATTACGATTTGTGATCGCCCAACCCATCTTCTCTTCAAATTCGTCGTAGAGTCATATAAGCGCTCTCCTGTCTATTTTTATTCCAGTTTGCAAACTTCATCAACTTTGAGCAGGAGCCCTAGCTTCACCAACTTTGAGCACCTAGCAAGAAGAGGTGAAAATCTCAAGAAGGAAAAGGGAAATTGAACATGGGGAGAAGTAGGAGATGTAGTTTAGTTAGACTAGAAATGTTCAGAGCCCCGATCTGACTTTCATAATTTCATTAATTTGCGCTCTTCTGACTTCCAGTTCATATCGAGGAGAAAAGTGCACATGTGAACAAGCTATACTCCCTCCGATCTTCTGGCGTCAAACAAAAAAAAAGATTGTAGAGAGTACTTAGCATCGCGTCAGCATATGAACCGTGCAAGCATAACAAATGTAACCACGAAGCTGACGACTAACTGCGAAGTTCACAACTGACCAATTCAGGAGGGGCTAGATGGGATTTTAATACTCCTAAGAAGAAGAAATAGGTATCAAAACTTCCGTCGAAGTGAACATTCACTCTTTTTTTTTTTTTTTTGCGAGAAGTCAACATTCACTCTACCACATTAACTTCGTTAAAAGACATCACAATATAATGATATATGTAGAATATAGGTATTAATGAAACAGGAACATCCATACAAGGGCTAGCCCTTTAAACCAATTATATGAACTGTATTTGTGCAAAAGGAGGATGTGAAGTTAAACAATACTTAAGTTTTTGCTCATAAACATGAAATTGTCCAACATGTCACAATACAGAACCAACGGACTATACATACAAACATTAATCCTTTGGACCAATCTTTACGTTCTCAAATGAAATCTAGCATAAATTTTTCATTACAGGGCAAACAGAATTTCAACATCACAGTTCACAGACAATCCTAGGCAACGAAGACCAGCAACGTGCACTCATTTCACGGGCGTGAATTACAGTCTAGCATGTCCGAGGTAAAAGTTATAATTATGTGTCTTAAAGACTGATAAAACAGAGTAGCATGGCCTTCAGCAGGAATTGTTCAGAACATCAATTCCATCAAAAAGGATGGTCTTAAGGAACCCTTTAGCCATCACGGCTCCTGTCATTTATAATACTCTGACAAACATAGGCACATCATCCCTGTGTCCAGCGATCGTCCGGTAAAGATAAAGTTTATCCACTTTCTTTGCATTGTTGGCCTCTTCATTCTCCTCATCAGTGCTCCATAGCACTTTATTCATGACTTCAACATTGACGTTCGCCATGCTTGTAGCAAGGGACTTGCATGCCCCCAGGGTGATGTTGCATGAGGACATCCACAGATATCGCATTGTCTCATACCTATCCATGCCCGCAAGAAGAGCGGCATCACCGAATGGACTGCCCCTAATCTCTAGCTTCTTGAGGTTCTTGCACCCGTTAAGCACATAGATCATGCCATTGTCACTATCTCCGGCAAATTCTACCGAAAGCATCTCCAACCTCTCTGCATACATTCCAATGTACAGGAACACACTATCTGTGAGGAGGCCAGACATAGAAAGCCTCCTAAGGCCTCTGCAAGACTGAACTATTGCCCCAAAACCTTCATCCAGTGGCTGTTCTGTCACAGCATCTGATGACCGAGGCTCGAGAAAGCATAGTCTAAAAGATGTGAGCTGTGGGCAGTTCTTTGCTACTGTAATCAGTGCAGCATTGGTCATTCGTCCACAGAAGTAGAGCATGGAGTTTAACTTACGACATCTTGACGATACAGCAAGTAGTCCTTCCTCTGTAACGGCAGTAATTGGTTCCATTCTGTTGTACGCAGGAAACACCCTCAATTCTTGGAGCTCCACACAAGAAGAGGCAACAGCCCTCAATCCATCATCACCAATGTGATCTAACACCTGCAGCGTTTGGATGGAAAAGGCTTAGCCATAGGAAGTTCATTCATCAGGGCTATTCAGTGGTAATTAATCAACCCAAAAATAAGTCTTCTCTGAACTTATGCATATATGCTTGAAGCCCATATGCACTTGTTGCTACTCCCTCCGTCCCTTAATATAAGGGATTCTACTCTCCCACCTCCAAAATAACTAGAGAAGGAAAAGACATTTCTACCCCTCATTTTATCTCTACCCACCCATTCTCCACTTACCAAATTAATTACAGCAACTTTGTCTTATTCCTCCAATCCCTTATATTTTGAGACAAAGAGGAATCCCCCCAATCCCTTATATTGAGGGACAGAGGGAGGAAGTTTTTATGTCAGACTGGCATGTTTTTGAAATCCAACACATGACTCAAATGCATTCAGGTTACATGACGCCATGAAGTCCAAATTTTATGTTACCAATACAAAGTACACATATTATTGAGAGGGTAGTTTTCTTGTGCACAGAACAAAAGTATTATGAAAACAGTTGTGACTACAGTTAAAACGAATGAAAGCTGAAAGGATGTTGTTGTAGTATTTCAGTACAGTTACCAGCTAAAACTAATGCTTGCAATAGTACAAGCTAACAAGATATATGTGGTATTATTGAACTCCATGTAACTCAAGGATTCTCAAAATTCATTAATGCATTTTGATTTGGTAACCTCTTGCAGAAATGCAGGGAAAGGAAGTGTTCAAAAGACCCAAAGTGGTCAGACCCTTCCTCGGAACCTGTGCAAACGGGAGCTACATGCACCAGGCTGCCCTTTTACAGTATGCACTATGCAGAACTAACGCCAGCTATGTCCCAATCCACTGTAAGAAAGAAGCACATACACCAATACAATATGAACTATAATGCTATATTGATTTGTTACAGTATCTGTATTCCAGAACTAATGCCTGCATATTGCGGCAGAAGAGGTGCCAAACAATGGGGTTCATACATGGACAGAACATCCGATGTCCCATAATTCCAGAGTAATCAACCTTCAAACCCATAAATTGGCCTAATCTGACAATATACTACATACAGTTTACTAAGTAAATCTCTCAGAAGAAAAAAAAACTGAATTTATGTGGGAAAAAGAACAGCACTGACCAAAGATCTATCATTAATAGAGGAGAAATACAATGTGATGTTTTTTGTAAGTACAGATTTTAATGGTATAGATAAAACATTTTACAGTACCAAAAAATAGAACAATAGTCTAACTTTACACATCACAATATTTTTACTTTATTTCTTTTTTTTTAGGGTAATACAATAGGGAATCCCCTACAACTAAATCGTTTTTGTTGTTGTATGCATTATAATCATAAAGCTAACAGAACTGTCCTCTCAATGATAGCTATTGGGTTTTTTGTACACAGTGAATTTTAACTGTCTTTCAAACAAATCTAGACAGACTCATCCAATCCAGGTGATTAATCACACATTTAAGTCATGGACGACTTAAGCAACTAAGGCCATACACCAGCCAGATAGCCAACTGGCCCAGTTGGCCAATTAGGGTTGCATAACAGGAGGACATGCTGTTGCTGCCCTCAACATTTCCAGCTGCCACCATAAACTCTCTGGCAGAAACTTATACTGCATCATTTGCTCTATATTCAAGTACAGTTTCAAGTATATATAGCATGAGTCGTCTGTATTGGTCAAGAGATGGCATGGACAACTTGCTGTTTGAATCAACCGACTTACTTCGATTAGTCAGTCTAAAGTCACCTGACTAATCAGGTAAGTCAATGTATCGGTGCTCTGGCGACTCACATCGATTCACCGACTTAAAAACATAGGAGACACATTTGTATCGCCGATAGTTTAAACTCTTATGTAATAAAGAGCTCAAGATTTCCCAAGAATGCAGTAAAAATCTTACCCATAAGACCCGGAGCTGCGTACACTTATGAATAACCTTGATTAGATCAGCACTTTGAGCACCTCGAGCATAGCTGAGGTTTAAGCGTGTTAGATTCGTGCAAACACAATATATCGCTGCAAGAAGGTTGCCTGGAGCATCCCAGAGCCCAGACAAACTTTTCAGTGAATGGCATCGTCCAAGAGCAGTGAATAGACTGCCTAATGCACCAACACTATAGCCTCGTATAAATGATCCCGTACCTAAGTCCTCCAGCTTATGTGTGCAAGAAAGAATTCTGGCTAAAACATCAACTGGAACAAATCGATTCAACTGTAAGCTTTTGAGGTTCGGACTTCTTGCAGCAAGTTCCTCCAATGCTTGAGCATTCACAGATCCATCCAAGCAAGCAAAATTCAAGGACTCTAGCGATGTAGAAGGCCTGGGAAAACAATTGATCCAATTATTGCCTCGATGCTTCACTTTGCTCTCTTGTAAGTCCAGTTCTTTGAGAATCCTGTAAGCAAACATATAAAACAGAATGACATCTCTGGCAAAGTTAAACAGTGTAGAGACAAACTGAATTTGATGCAAATATGCCAGATCCGGAAGGCAATAGCATGATATAACTACAATCAGTACTTCCTTTTTCTAAGATGTTGATTGCCATTTTTTTCAGGTGAGCCCATCTTACTGCATTCTATGACGTTCATAGTCCACATGTTTCATTCGATGGTACAGTTCAAAGAATTTTCAAATATTCCAGCTGCTGTTTCTAGTTTTTAAATGATAATACTTGGACAACTACTTAATTACATTTTAAACTAACAAAGAAGTCCTGACACCATCAGTTAAAAACAGACTATTAATTGCATCACTATCTCACCAATTCACTGTACCAAACCAACTTGCATTGTAGACAGGGTTATGCACAAACCATCAAAAACAATGCCCGAGAACTTCAGATGGTTAATACAACTGGGACTGCAGCTAAATTTTCTTTAGTAGGTTTTGCATCGTGACTGTTGGGAAATGAACTTATCTTCCATTGAACAGCCCCAAGGAATATATAATATATAAACAGTGTACAATATGCAAAGAGAACCTCAAACTGCACAGGATATCTAACAGTGAAAAGAGATTTTGTATTGTAATGGGCTGATGGCGATTTGCATTAGGAAATCTTGATGTATGAACATGAAATGGATGTATTCTTATAATCAAGATACAATCTATCATTCACATATGAAATGGTATAACTGAGGTAATAGAAGATAGTATTAAAATCACAAACTCTGCAGCAACTTAACACCAAACTAATACATTTATTCTTGACTGATATGGCCATAATGGATGAAGTGAAACAAATTTTGGTAGGTTCTTTCTCAAACTGGAAACATTAAATCTCCCAAGAATTTAGTGTTCTAACCTGCAATTGGTGGCAATTGTAGCAAGCCCATAAGTGGTGAACCCCTCGCACCTGACAAGTACAAGTGATTTAAAATTAGGAAAAGAGCAGGCAATCCTCTCGAGGCACTCATCAGTGACAACCATCCGCTTCAGCCGGAGTTCTTCCAGTCCAGGGCATGCATGGGCACACGATTCAACCCATGGATCGGCCTTTGCGCCCCAGGCCCAAACAGATGGTACATGGTCGAAATCATCAAAGTGCGGCTTGCCTTTCAAGCTCAGAGACCGCATGTGCGGAAAACGCACATGTACACGCTCTGGGCGCACTGCATAGCAATTGGTGACAAGCACTGAGCGGCGGTTGAGGCGCTCGATGTGGTACCATAGCCGGCACACCAGCGACACAGCGTTACGGTCACGGTGTGGGTTGATAAAGCCGATGATGTTCTCTACCACTTCATCCGGGAAGTGCACCATTGCGCCGCCCCTAGAATCCTAATGAACCTCCATTACCTGCTGTTCCATTTGCCACTGTCCCCAAACCTGCAAAAGACATAAATTCCTAAGTTAATACTACTCGGCAGCAGCTAGCGATCATTAGCAGAAAGCCACAGGGTTTCTTAATTTTGAAGGAAAAGGGGAAATTAGACCGGAACCGGGGAATTGGAACTACTCTACCGTTTCTTGATCAATCCAAGGACGAACATGGAAGCGAGCAGGCATCTCACATCAGAGACTATTAGCTTCCCATGATTCAGGGTGAAATATCCCCATTTCTTCCGTGCCTCTAAAACCGAAGCCCCCTAAAGAAACCGAAGGGGAGGTATCCAAAAGAGTGATTTCAGGTCTAGGAATGGAATCGGCGGGTCTAACCTCACAAAGATGGCAGCTTTCGTCTCCGATCGCGCCACGGTTAAACCCTCCAAATCCCCCACTCCTATATCCCATACCCCTCAACCATGGCGGACAAACGAGAACCCGAAAAAATGGGATCGAAAGAGGCTACGAGTACACAGGATCCGCGACCAGGCCAATAATTTCTTATGTGAGAAATTTCTTACAAGAATTTCAGGTTCTTGGAAGGCTGCCGCCGGCGGAGCTCCGCGAGTGGAACTGCCCTCGTCCTCGGCCAAGTCACAAGTCGCGGTTTCCCCCTGTCCGCCCGTGTCGCTTTCCTTCCACGTCTACCTCCACTATAGAAAGAGTTAATCCAGTTTACTATCGAAAATAAAATCTTACTGTAGTATATCCGACTAGGCAGTCAGTTTTGTCAGCTAGTCGATCGGTTTTTGATTAAACCAAAAACCAGTTCAATTTGATTTCTAAAAAACTTTGCTTCTACTGTAACTTCGTGGTGAAGCGGTGATGAGCAATCTTGAGTCTTGACGGTGCAGTGCAGTCCCAGCAGGATTAGTAGTATTCCATGCGTCTTTTTTCAGTGATTATTTTATTTTATTTTTATTATTATATACGTGAATAAAGAAATTTCATTGACTTGAAATTGAATCATACACTCCCTCCGTTTCAAAAATAAATATGTTTTTAAATTTAGACATCAACATTTAATCATTCGTCTTGTTTAATTTTTTTGAAAATATTATTTATTTCATTATGAAATGTTTTATTATTCGAAATACTTTAGCTATGAATTATTTGTTTTATATTTTCATAATTTTTTAATAAGACTAATGGCAAAATCTTGATTTTTAAAAGTAAAAAACGTCACATATTATAGGACGGAGGGAGTAGAGTAATTCTTAATGCTTCATATGTATGGAAAGAAATATTATATCCAGTTTTTTTGATGTATGTTGTGCGACTCTGATGAGCACTAACCAAGTTTATGATGCAAGTACAGAAGACTCCGTCTCTTCACGGTAATGACTTGGAAGGAGTAAGCCCCGTTTAGAATGCGGGAGTTTTATTTTTCAATTTTTATGTTTTTTTTAAATTGAATTGATCTTCGTGTGTGTAACATAGAAATTTCATAGTAATTTCACTCGTGTTCTTAATGTCCATTGATTCCTATAAAATTTCTCAGTGATTCATTTGAAATTCTTACTTTCCAAACTAGACCTACCTAGAGACTAGGTCTCTCATTATTTTTAGGAGTAAGGGCCTCTTTGTTTCTACTTACATATTTTTATACTTTATTTTTATAATCTACTCTCTTGGTTCCGATTTAAGTGTCATTTTAAGTCCTGACATAAAAATTAAAAAAAAAGTGAAAAAAAAAAAAGAATGTATTAAAATAAAGAAGAGAATATAGAGACGCATCAGAAGAAGAGAAAGGTGCATTGAAAAGTAAAAATAATAATTAATTTAGATAATTGAAAGAAGCTAAAGTGACAGAAAAAATAGAACGAAGGGAGTATATCTAAAACACACAATGGAGATTTTGTCCTACATGCTACAATCTGAACATTACAAAACATAGAATCGACAATCCACTCTCGCTCACCTTTTGTCAAATTTTAGTTTAGACTGTATTAATTGGACTCCACAATCTCACAATCTACCTATTTATATTAGCTTGCCTTTTTGGAATTGAAAGTAGACAATCATACCTGTGCAACTTTTTTTATAAACGGCTCAGATATGACATTCAATAAATTACCGGGATCATGAGTCCTATTTGATGGCTAAAACGGTCTGTACCTCAAATATATCTTTAATTAGAAAAATAATAGCAAAAAATCCATAGGGTCACTAAAAAGCGAAAATGGTACCAGCACAGTTCAAATACAAAGATCAGCAGCCTCTGGAATATGCATGAGAATTCAGCAATTTAATGGAATGCATCATCAAAAACTTTCATTAGTAGCTTTACTGAAACCGAGCAAAATACTTTTAATATCTAAAAGGCATCTACTTCATCTCATACAGCATTCACTGAATACGAAAAACATACTACATGAAATCAAGATGCCTTCATATTGTCAGTGGTCTTCCATCAGAAATCTTCAGATGTTCTAGTGAAAATTATATCGCATCTATCTTGTATTGTATATGGACACTGGATTAACAACAGACCAAATGAAAGATATACACATTTGGGAGGATAGTTGTACAATCTACAAAGAATAATCAGCTAACAAGACGGATTCTGGATTCTCAGGTATCAACAAAATCCCAGATCAAGGCTATGAAACTGATCAGGATCCCCTTGTTTCCATCAGGGGGTTCTAATAACTTCAAGTCACTCATGGGGTAAACCAGAGCTCATGCTTACTCCAGCTTGTCATGACAAGCTTCAGCGATCTTTGGGGGTTCTGCAGGGAAGTATTTGATGCCCACAAGGTCACCTACTCTGCTGATAACCTGAAAGTGTATTGCAAAGACAAGAACAATTTCATCAGGCTCTCCCTGGCATGCGAAAAAAAAAGAAAAGTATATATTCATGTGTGAAGAAATAACTCACATCTAGAGCTTTCAGAAGGTCCTCCCTGGTGTGTGAAGCAGAAATACAAATACGCGCTCTAGCAAGGAGGAGAGGTGTAGCAGGGAAAGCCACAGTAACAACAGCAACCTGCATCAAAATATTTTATCAGTCACATGGCATTAGGAAGTGTGGAAACTTCGGTGCAAGGAGTCACATTTTCAAGGTGCATGGGCTGTAATAGGAGAGTACATGACTTACTTCGGTGCAAGGAGTTCACAAAAGAAAAGGTAGGAATAAAAGTTACACTAACCTTTTGCCTCAGGCACTCCCTGGAAAATGCAGGGATCTTAGCCGGATTGTAGAGCATTATGGGCATAACAGGGGAATCATTGTCACCAAGAACCTCAAAACCCATCTTCTTGAGCTCTGACCGGAAGAAATTACTGTTCTCACGGATGCGTGCAAGCTTCTGAGCACCTGCAAGACAACAAGCAAAAACAGAAAACTTTAACTAATATTGAGTGAGTTGGACACTATAGTAGGTTCAAAAGAGCCAGCGAATCGGGCAAATTTTGACTTTTCTGTACCTCTGTTTGAGCCATCCTCTCCAAGGATCACTTTAATAGCAGAGATAACTTGTTGTACTGCTGGTGGTGACATGGAAGTAGCATAAAGATGGGCCGGGCAACTATGCTTCAGGTGTTGAATTATCTCCTGAAGTTCGAGCTCACGGATTAGAGAATCTTCAATGAAGTCTGAACTATACAAGTAACATGGCAATACTGTTCTTATACATACCTTAGATGCTGCAATATATCCACCGCATGACCCAAAAGACTTTGTGAAAGTACCCATCATTATATCAATGTCAGCTGTGTCAACCCCTAGGAGCTCGCAAACACCTCTACCAGACTGCCCAACAGCACCGATGCTATGGGCCTCGTCCAGATATGTGTATGCCTATTGGATCGAAAGAGTAAACGCATATGATCGATCATCTTTGCTGCACTCAGTTCCAATTGCTAATGGATTCAGAATCAGAAATTATTGAAATAAATATGGTTTTCACCATATTCCTCGAACCTTGTATTTCTTGCAGACAGCTATAATCTCAGGTAGTTTGCACAGCTCCCCTTCCATGCTGTAGATACCCTCAACAAGGACAATTATCTTCTTCCATGGTCTGTGTGTCCTTGGCTGACCACCAGCTATCTGCTCTCTCAGCACATCTTCCAAATGGGCAGGCGCTGCATGGAGTAAACTGGCAGTAATAAGTCATCATGGACTACAAACACTGAATATTTCTTTGCAGCATTAAAAGGAATATCAGCTTACAATTATGCTGGAAAACTCGCACAGTGGCACCAGATCCTCTTGCGCCATTGACAATTGAGTTATGGTTCAGAGAGTCACTAATTATCAAGCCTCCCTGTAACAAAATAATGTTTAGTAAGTAACTAAGTATCAGATTCACACGGCTTTAGTTATTGATGCAATAAACATTTGAACAAACCTTTCCAATCAGGCAGGGAATTATAGCAGAGTTTGTTACATAGCCCATGCCAAATAGGATCGCAGCTGGTTTCCCAACAAAGCGTGCAATCAATTCCTCAAGCTCAGTGTGAAGTTTAGTTGTGCCTTGTAAATTAAAAGGGGTCAATATAATTTTTCCTATATTTTAATTCTAAATAACTGATAAACAATCATGACCATCCAGGTATACCTCCATCTACACGAACACTGCAGGTGCTTGGAGAGTATTTTTTGAGAGACTCAATAACACGTGGAGTGCAGTACTCATCTGCTGCCGCAAATCCAAGGTAGTTGTAGGATCCTAGGTTGAGGCATCTAGTGGTATTTGAGGTCCGTCTACACAAATAAACAGAGCATAAGCGAATATTGAAATCATAATTTTAGTTATTTTGGTAGTTATTTTATCAAATCACATAGCTCAGAATGGATCTTTTGATAACTTGCAGAAAATGTATGAAGGATAAATTTGATTGCACTCAGTTATACTGCATGTTGCCCAATACAGAGATTTTTTTTCCATAAATAAAAGATAGTGTTAGTATGAAATCTTACTGTAAGGTTTTGTTATTGTCATTTGAGTAGCGTTCAACAACATCGAACCAAGAATCTGGTGCACTAGCAATCGGTCTACCAAAGCAGTCCTGTAACACGACAAACGTATTGGTTAATATTTTTTCTGAATGCGCAGAAGCGCTTCCCATCTTTGTATTAAAAGAGAAATATTGGTTAATATTCAATGCAACAAAGATGAATAAACAATAACAGGTAACCTTGTCAACAAAATTCCACCAATGCAGTATTAAGTATGTAGCTTGATATGTCAAACCATCCATTTTACGCCCAATTCATAAACAAACAAACATAAAAGAGCTAGCTATCAGAGACATCCCTGGATTTTTAAAATCTTTTTGACAGAAAAAAAAAAATTCTAACTGTTATGCTACCACTACCAGTGCTTCCAGGTTTTGGTCCATAAATATTGTGTACCACTAATGTATCTTTTTAACTAGATGCAATTAGAAACCCGGAAAGCATCAGGCACACAGTATTGGAACACAATGTTGATACCCTAAAGGAACATAACCAAATGAAAAAGATACTAGAACCCAAGTTTGCTCATTACAAGCAACATAATTTGTTCTTCCCAACATAAGGCCAAACCAGTGCCTGAATTCTGATAAGAGTAACTAAGCAATGCGCTGCAAAAGGTACTTGCAGAATGATAAACATCTAAAATTATTTCATGATATAATGTGACAAAATATCTTCAGGCAAGGCAGACACAAAGGAAAATCACTGTTTGTCACCCCAAGAGCTTCCAAATCACACACAAACGCGCCGATGAACCTGATGTACGTTTGTAACCACGAAGAATTTCAAATCCTAACCTGGATCCGCAGGTAAAGGCGGCGCACGTAGAAATCCTCCAAACCGAGGCAGATCGGCGCGTAGCCCTGCATCAAACCAACCCCTTAATCAGCCAAACCACCCAAAACTGCGACAAATACCGCCGGATCCAGCCGGAGAGACGCGGAATTCGGCCGGCCACCGCCGTGTACCTTGACGTTCTTGGCCTTAAACCAGTCGACGAGCTTGCGGAAAAAATCTCTAAGCTGGCCGAACGCGAAGAGAAGACCGTAGCTGAACAGCGTCGTCAGCGCCGTCGTGTACGGCAGCCTCACCATGTTGCCCGGCTCCCTCTCCAATCACCCGGACGGCCGTCCAGACAATTCTCTGTTAGAAAGTGATCTCCACCCGTTTTGGCCCAACGGCTTTAATGGGCCCTTGACCTAATCGCGCCCTGATCGGGGGCGCCCAGCCCATTATGGCTGGTGGGCCCCTGTCGCCAGCGCCACAATAAATAGAGGTGGGGGGCCGGCCGGAACTCATGACCTAAGTTCGTCCGTACCGCCGCACCCCACCGACATCCCTAAAACCCGATCTGTGAGGGAGCGCTGTGCCGACGGGAAGCACCACCGCCACGACGACCGCCGCCACAGAGAGATCGACGACGTCGC
>BCLH01000212.1:0-15694 GCA_001602315.1 Zoysia pacifica
CTCTAATTGAACTAGAAACATTCCTGAGATGCTTCATGTCCTTTTCTTTTTTCTTCTCAATTTGAATTACAATCCCACTCCCGTCATTACAGGGTGCATATCTCAAGTTGTCAAGTTAGGAACACAAATACAGCCTTTATATCATATATTTTCTTTAGAGGAACTCAAGGAAGCTACAAAAAGCTTTGAACGGTCATCATTTTTAGGCGAGAGAGCAATTGGAAAGGTTTGTTGGTGTGTTTGAAGTTTTCATTTTGTTACCCAAACGTGATACAATATATGTGCTGTTTCTTCCATATTGAATATGCCGACATGTTTCATCGATGTTGCAAATGTGAAAAGGTGGAAATTTCCAATTATTCTATGTTGCAGTAGTATCATTTGCATTTTTCTTAGGCAATTTCAGTTTGTATTAACTTGTCATATTTACAGCTATACAAGGGGAAACTTGAGAATGGGACATTGATTGCAATAAGATGTTTGGCATTGCACCAGCGATATTCAATCAGGAATCTTAAGCTCCGTTTAGATCTCCTGGCAAAACTTCGCCATCCAAATTTGGTTTGCCTCTTGGGGCACTGCATTGACAGTGCTGTTGATGAATCAAGTGTGAAGAGGGTTTTCCTTGTATATGAATATGTGCCTAGTGAAACTCTCTCGTCATATCTTTCTGGTATTAGTATTTTAAAATGAAATTTATATAAATTTTAGTTTTTGGGAGTCCCATTTGTTGTTTTGTTATTTATGTTTGCACTTTATTTTGGCAGGCTCTAGTCCAGAAAAGACTTTAAAGTGGTGTGATAGACTGCAAATCCTTATTGCCATAGCTAAGGCTGTTCATTTTCTACATACAGGAATAATTCCTGGTTCGTTATATAATCGGTTAAAATCTTCTAGTATTTTGATTGATGAACACCTTATGGCAAAGTTGAGTGACTATGGGCTATCCATAATCACAGAAGAGATATATAAACATGAGGTTGTCTTATCATTTTGAAAGAATGATACTCCTCTTTTCTTCACCAATTGATTACATATTAACAAAGCGTGTTCAAGGTTACATAGCTGTATTTAACATAAATTAACTTGTGCTGTTTACAGGTCATAGGAGAAAGCAAAAGATATGTACAAAGCAATGATGTGTCAATGTAAGTCCATGTTCTATTTACTGTAGTTAAGCTTGGTTCCATAATCATATGCATAGTTAGACATTTAGCAAGGAGTTTAATTCTTGTATTCATATACAAAATGCATTTGAGATTGAAAGAAAGTAAATCTGGTTTCGAGCTCAAGCGTGCCATAATTGATGCTGAGTCAATTCAGAAACTGGAAGATATGTCTGCTTTTGTAGGGGAAATTGTGAGGATGATGCATATTCGTTTGGTTGTATTCTGCTAGAAGCAATTATGGGCCCAAAATTACATGAAAAAGGAGGACTGTTCCCTCTAAATGAACTGGTACGTTCCCTTTTTGATATTTATGATTTTGAGTTCTCAGTAGTGATGCTTTGATCGAGATCTGGATGACGCTGAGTAGGTAGCTTATTGATGGAACAGCTTTCTCTGGTAATTTATGATCGGATATAGTAGTTCTGGAAACAACCTGCAGTCATCGTAAGTTTGATTCTACAAGTTATCTGAGAAGGATGACATGTCTGATTCAATATACAAGTGATTAAATGGTGTGCCACTGTACATGAGCCAGTTTATCATTGCAGTTATGTCTATTTAGTACCACCAGGCTACTTTTGCGGCAATTTGGCTGTCAGTTACGCTGTCAGTATATTAAGTATTGGCTTCAGTTGCTTAGCATTAGTGGGAAACACAGGCAGAAAAAAAAGGATTTACATTGGACCAAGTTTAGGAACAAAAAAAGAGGGCACACCAGTAAAAAATCTTAAGAATCCTGTGTATTATGTAAGGTTTGAGGCTTTGAGCAATTGCTTTGCCCTAGTATCAATAGAGCAAATTATACTTTAGATTTCTTGTGCATTAATCAGGGTTGCCCCAAACATAATTTTGGTGATTAATTTTTATTTTACTATGGAAGAAGTCCAAATTGCCCCCTCAAGTTTGACCAAAGTCTGAATAACGTCCTAAACTATAAAATCGTTATTAAACCCATCATCCTAAAACTAGATCACCTTACACCTTCGCTCTAAAACGAAATTGGTTTTGCATGCTCTCTTGGTACATTATTTACTCCCTCCGGGGGAGCTTCAAATGCTAGGTATTTATTGGCAGAGGAAGTATAACGAATGAGCCTCTACTGTTTCTAAAAATTCCATGGGGCACATTCAAAAGATCACTTGTTCTTTAGTGGGAGGGGTTAATTCTCCGTCTCCTACCTTCTATCTTAATATATGGGTGTTGTCCAACTTGATCATTGCCTTGCTTATACACATTGCACATTTTTGGAAGAAAAAAGACTAATGATGCCGTCTAACAACTTTTGCTTGTTCCTACAGGTTGCGTTAATATCAAGTCAGGAAGACCGCGACCGAGTTCTCGATCCTGTTGTTGTTGGCACCTCTTCACAGGATTCCTTATCCATGGTGGTTTCCATCATGATCAAATGCTTATCTGCAGAATCCTCAAACCGGCCTTCGCTCGAAGAGGTTCTGTGGAATTTGCAATATGCCGCGCAAGTCCAGGCGACAGTTGAGGGTGATCAAAGATCAGAAGTTTCCTCTCAACCTTGTTAGCTTAGCTAAAAATAGCATCACTAGAAAATCTATGATGTAATGTGTACTTTCTCGGTTCTAAAATTGTTGTCGCTGATGAGTTTACATTTGGACTAACTGACGATAACAGTTTAGGAACAGAGTGAGTATGCATTTGTATATTATTGCAAATTAAGTAGCATGCCAGTTGCTGTAAGCTCAAAGCGGATATGGTTGCCTACTAGACGGCTGTAGCCTTCATTTTTAACATAATGAAAAAATGGTTCCAGACTTAGTTTCGGTGAGATTAGGGCCTATTATTACAACTAGCAGCCCATCTTTCCGCTAACAAACTAACGTTAGAAAATAGAAGCATGCCAATATAGTTTTGATACAGAATTATGAAGCAAATGTGTAGCTCAAACTCCATCCATGGTCGGCGAAGAGGTGCAATGTACATGATGAGGTAATCTATCTTGCTGAATGCTCCTTGAATCATCTAGTTGTCTTCGTTGCCTATAAGCGTGGCCAATATGTGCATCTTTACGTTACTTCAACAAAATTTGTTTGTTGCGAACTCGTGTTTTAGAAAGTTAGAAAGAGAGTCTCCTATTTTAGAAAGAGTCTCTCTTTTATTAACTTTTCAGAGTAGACTTTACTATAATCAGATTTATTTTATCTCAGTAAAAAAAGAAGATAGGCATGTTTGTTTAGACTGTAAGGTGATAAAAAAGAATGTGTGGTACATCAGTATAGGTTTGTGAAGAATGTGTGGTACCTCAGCATAGGTTTATGGTAACGGATTTTCGCTTTCAGTTGCGCTCTCTATAGAGAAAGCAAACCAAAGTGAAAAAGACAGTGGTGGAAACTCAAAGAAGATGTAGCACAAACTTTTAAGAAAAAGGTTATCAGGAGATCCTTTGACAGATAGAAGATGATGTAAATATTATGTGGTTGAAAATGGTCGTTTGCATTAGAAAAGTAGCATTAGAGGAGTTTGGTGTGACTAGAAGAGCCAGACATAAAGCTAAAAACAAATAGCGGTGGAATAAAAATGTCTAGAAGGTTATCAAAGAGAAGAAAAAAAAAGCTTTAAGAGGGTACACCTTGATAGGAGTGCGGTCAACATAGAGCAATATAAAATAGCAAAAAAGATCACAAAACGAGCGGTGAGTGAGGCAAGAGGTCGGATGTTTGATGCTTTATACCATAGACTAGACACGAAAGAAGGGGAAAAAGACATCTATAAGATAGCCAAAAGCCGAGAGAGGAAAACTAGGAACCTCACCCAAGTTAAGTGCATTAAAGATGGAGCAGAGCGTCTGTTAGTAAATGATAAAGAGATCAAAGATATATGGAGAGAGTATTTCGCTAAACTCTTGAACGAAGAAAGTAAGAGCTCATCCATTAAGTTGGATATCTCTTTCGATGACCTAAATAGTGTAAGAAGAATTAAGAATCCGAGTTAAAAGAGGCTTTGAAAAGGATGAAAGAAGGTAAGGCATTGGGTTCGGATGGGATTCCCATTGAAGTGTAGAGATGTCTTGGGGATGTAGCAATAGTTTAGTTTACCAAGTTGTTTAATCTTATCTTTTGATCAAATAAGATGCCTGACGAGTGGAGGCGAAGTACTTTAGTACCGATTTTTAAGAACAAGGGAGATGTGCAAAGTTGTACTAACTATCGAGAGATCAAGTTAATGAGCCACACAATGAAGCTATAGGAGAGGGTTATTGAGTATCGTCTACAGGGATCAACGAAAGTCACCCAAAACTAATTTGGTTTCATGCCCGAGAGATCCACCATGTAGGCAATTTTTCTAATAAGGTAACTGATGGAGAGATACAGAGAACAGAAGAAACATCTGCATACGGTCTTCATGACCCAGAGAAGGCTTATGATAAAGTGCCTAGAAACATTATATGGTGGGCATTGAAAAGGCACAATCTCAATAAAGTACACTAAACTCATTAAAGATATGTACAAAGATGTGATGACAAGTATCCGAACAAGTGATGGAGACACCGATGAGTTTTCAATTAATATAGGACTGCACCAGGAGTCGGCTCTGAGCTCTTATCTTTTTTATTTTGGTGATAGATGAGATCACACGAGACTTACATGGGGACATTCTTAGGTGTATGCTCTTTGCGGATGATGTGGTGCTAGTGGATGAGAGCAGGATAAGGGTGAACCAGAAGTTAGAATCATAGAAACATGCTTTAGAGTCAATGGGGGTTTAGACTTAGTAGGTTTAAAACAAAGTATATGAGGTGTGATTTCAGTCCTACCGCAGTCGAAGAGGGAGATGTTAGACTTGATGGCCAGGTGGTACCCAAAAAAGACAGTTTTCGTTATTTGGGTTCAATGTTGTAGAAAGATGGAGATATTAATGAGGATGTAAGTCATAAAATTAAAGTCGGATGGTTGAAGTGGCATTAAGCTTCTAGAGTCCTATGTAATAGTAAGGTGCCACAAAAGCTCAAGGGTAAATTCTATAAAACTGCAATTTGTTCTACCATGCTATAAGGAGTAGAGTTTTGGCCTACAAAAAGGCGATATGTCCAACAGATACACAGTCAAAATGTGTCTGTTAAGATGGATGTGTGGCCACACGAGAAAAGATCGTGTCCAAAATGATGATATACGAGAGAGATTAGAAGTGACACCAATTGAGAGGAAGCTTGTGCAACATTGTTTGAGGTGGTTTAGATATATTCAATGAAGACCGTAGGAGGCACTGGTTCGTAGCGGGTTGGTAAGTTGGCTAAGCGGTGTGAAGAGAGGCACATGTAAACCAAACTTGATTTGAGAAGAGTCTGTTAAGAGAAATTTGAAGGATCAGGATATCGCCAAGGAGTTAGCTTTGACTAGGAGTTTGTAGAGGCTACCAATTCATGTGCCTGAATCTTGGTTGTCGGTTGTTGCTCTTTTTTAGTTGTCTATCGAGGTTTCATCTCTAGCCTACCCCAACTTGCTTGGGACTAAATGCTTTGTTGTTGTTGCTGTTGCCCACCTTAATAGAGGTGTTTTATTCTCCGTGCATCTCTAGTGAGCAGCCTGCGTGTGGCTAAACCATATACTACCTCTATTCTAAAATATAAGTATTTCTAGATTTGGATAAAGGCAAACTTTTTAATTTTTACTAATAAATTTAGACAAATTACATAATTTTTAATATAAAAATATTTTTTTATGAAAATTTATTTTATGATGAATTAAAAAAAATATATTTTGGAATGGAGGGATATTTATAATTCTTGTTTCAGATAGCGATGTAGTGTAACCGATTCAATATTGCAGGCTAAGACCATTAAACGTGGATATTTATAATTCTTGTTTCAGATAGCGATGTAGTGTAACCGATTCAACATTGCAGGCATCATTCAGTTCTGATGGGAACCATATAATATCTGGTTAGCAACCTTGTTGTTCTGCAGTTATCCCCATTTCCCCTCGTCTCTTTAATGTTGGTATATAATTGCCTCATGCATGCTCCGGTCACTGGCGTTTATGCTTGGAAATATTAGGGGTGGAAAAGTATGGAAGAATGTCATGTTGATACTGCAACTTCTTTGATGTTGTAGCTGTTTGAGTTACTCCCTCCGTTCTAAAATATAAGCATTTTTAAGTTAAGTCAAAGTCAACATTTTATCATTTTGACTACTACTACTAATGTACTAGTAAATTACAATAGGCAGTTTGCATGCTTAAACTGTTTCAAGAATCTAGCACATGAACATTCCCAGCTTTAGTAGTCATCAGAAGACGTTGGCCATCACCACTGAATTTTATGACAACAGTCCTAATGCCGGTGCTAACATTGCGACATAAGGAAAGAATATTAGCTCAAGATAGTGGCAACTGTCAAGAAGAACTCATATAAAGCTCTTTTCTCAGGTTTCATGTTTGCATCATTTTACCATGCCTCATAGATCATCATTATAACAGCCTTTGGTATATATGCTTTGCCCACCTCAAACAAGAATCCAAATCTTTCTGAAAGTTCACAGTTAACACTGCCTTAAGATTCATCTTCCAGTCATTTCAGCCTTTTGGTAAAAAACATTGCCATGTAAGTAATTGGATCCAAAATAGGCTATGGAAATCCGAAATGGGCCTGACTGGTGGCGTCCATCTCATATGGCCATGTGGTGTACATATTAAATGTCAACGTCACATGCCCACATGACATCCATATCAGCAGCCATGTCATCATCCTTATCAGCTGTGTCACATAGCTATGCACTCTATGACGAATACTAAGCCACATTCATGATATTTTTTTCATTAGAAACACTGGGCTTGGGTTGGGGTACATGGGCCTTAAGCCTCTCCTATGACGGTCGAGTAATGTTACAGATTGTATCTAATCTATGACCAATATGCAAAACTATCACCTAGGTTAATATGTGACACAGAATGCATTATGATATTGGAAAACATCATAGATGTTATTTTGTGACAGTTTTTCAGTCCTCTGTGACATAATGTGTGTATCACTGAGTAAAAGGTTTCTTGTAGTTAGCCCTACGAGTTGTTAATCTAGATTTCACATATGTATTGCATTCTTTCTTGTTTTTATTTATATTCTTCAATTTGCAGATGAGGATTAGCTTTTTTGACGAGAGGTCAACTGGGTAGCACATGATTGATAATTAGAGGAGACATGGTGCTGTAATTGTGGGCTTTGAACTGTGTTTGATTAGAGGCTAGATCCTCTGTGTCGTATATCAACCAAATCAATAGTTACTACGATCTGATTGAATATCAGAAACAATAGACACATCTTGTGGCCCGTCACTAGAAGGTATTTTTTAGTTGTGATGCAACCTCGATTAAATTTTGAATGGTGGGAGCACGTCGTTGTCATTGTGATACATGTGGTGGATTATTGTTTAATTATTGGTGTTGGTGAGCAGAAGTCAGCTAACCGACCTTGTCGTTGAAGTTATCAATATTGGCCACACTAACATCACTGAACCAACACTGTTGGTCTAATCACCAATGTCAATCAACTGACATCAACGTGGCTGACACTGTTAGCTTGAACACTAGTGTCAGTTAAGGCTGATGTTAGCTGACCGACATCGGTGAGAGCTTTCAGTGTCATTGCTTGTAACTGGTACTAGTCTTGTTAGGATCATGTATCCCGAGTACTTGTTGACTCATACTCGTATACGTGGGTCAAGACCTCGAGAGGTTTTAGGGTCAGACGACGAAGCACGAACACGCGATCTGACCCTCGGGGCAACGATCTACGAAAGTCAAGTCTTAGCCTCATCCAGCGTTAAGACGTACGATGAGGTTGACCTCCGAAGGCCGATCCCCGGACCTCTGGGGTAGGTGCGACATTTATGTCGCGTTTATTTCGGCGGCTCATTGCAAGCCGTCCTGACAGGACAGGCCTAGTCCACTGCGATGTGGGCGGGCCGCGGAAGTCTACGGACAAGATTCGACGACACTGTGGCTGACGCTACAGTACCGGACTGACACTACAGTACCCGATGCGACGTGCGATGCGACGCGCCACGCCCCCGCACGGGCATGACGAGTGATGACGATGTCAATGGAGGACCTACCTGTCAGCGAGACAGTAAAACCGTATAGAGCCCACTATTTTGTAACCCCGGATCGCCCTATATAAAGGACTAGGGCGATAGCAAGGGGTTCCGGACCTGAACTCTCGCGTGCAACCGTTCGCGTTCGCGAGCAGCCTCACGAACGTGTGCATCAGGCACCCCACAACTCAGACGCCGAGCCCTCTCCCGAAGAGAGAGTCCGACCCTTTGTACTCACCCACTGATATAAACCACTCCCTAGACGTAGGGCCTTACACCGTTCGAGGTGGCCTGAACTAAGTAAAAAAACCCCATTAAGTCTTCTGTAGACTAGGCCACATCGAATACGGAGGCACACCACCCCCTCGATCGTATTTCGTACTGTGCCAGTGGTCAGAACGTCGACACTTAGCGCGCCAGGTAGGGGCCCTTTCTTGGTGTGTGCTCGCTTCGCCTTTTCGATGGCTTCCTTTTTCGCCGTTGTGAGAAACACTTCGGTTTCTCACTTTTGCTTTGGGGATTTCACAGTCGCCATCACCGAAGATGGCCGGTCGTGGCGCGTCCCCACCTTCGCCTCCGAACAGTTATTCTGCTTCGGGAGCCTGAACTTCATCGCCAACAAAGGCGGCGAGCTTCCCATTCAGACTCCGCTCAGGAAGTGCGCCACACGACGTCAGTGGAGCCATGCCGTTTTGGGGCACGACCCATCGAGGGAGTGCTTCACTCTCCACGCCCCTAAGGGCGGGGAGCCGGCGACTCCCAGCAACACGTCAGGCGTCAACCCGTCTCCGCGCCCCACGGTGGACGCCATTGATCAGGCTCGGTCACATCTGGGATGAACCGGCAGCCTCGAGCCTCGTAGTAAGGCTATAGCTGGACCTAGCAACGCCGCTCGGGCACGAGGGCGGTCCACTTACCAACGAATCGTGGCTGGAGGGCCGTCAACCTTCGGCACTCCACTTGAGTACTTTGCGGCAGCAGCGTGCGTCCTCAACGAGACTGCCACACCCAAAGATCCAGTGCTGAGGGAAGTGTACGACCGCGTTCGCATTTACCTCGATAGTGCGTTTCAACAACCAGAAGCATCTCTCCGGCCCCAGCAGTCGGAGACATGAAGCAACCGCTGATCCTACGATCGGCGAAGCCTAGCGTGCGACAGCCGGGCCGAGGAGCGAAACCCTCGGCACCACGCAGCGTCGGTCCAGCCACGGCTCGGCCCCGACCGCGACGCCCGACAACAGGCCAAGAGCGAGCTTCACCTCAAGTCTTGGCGGAGGCGCTCCTTTGACCGCTACTACCGACGCCGCTCCTTCGACTACAGGAGCCCAAGCCCTGATAGGGTCGGGCTTAGAGCATTCGGACTGCTCATTCAGCGCGCGGAGTTCCCGCAAAGATTTTGCGCCCCGACTACCATCAGCCGATACAACGGAGAAACGAACCCTGTCCATTGGCTTGAAGACTACCATCTCGACTGTAGGGCCGGAGGAGCGGACGACATGTTCTCCATTCAGTACCTGTCTCTCTTCCTCATCGACTCGGCCAGGGGATGGTTTGAACACCTCCCCGAGGGCTACATTCAAGACGGGGGTGACCTGCGCTACATTTTAGTCGGCAACTTTCAGGGAACCTACACGCGCCCAAGTAATTCCTGGGATCTTAAAAACTGCAAGCAGAAGCCTGGCGAATCTCTGAGACTACATCCAGCGCTTCTCGCGAAAGCACAACGAGCTGCCTGACGTCAGCGACGCCGATGTCATCAACGCCTTCACCTACGAGGCGACGTCCAAGGCGCTCGTTCACATGCTGGGCCACAGGAACCCTCGGACGGCCCGAGACATTCTTGACATCGCTACGACCTTCGCCACCGGGGAGGAGGCCGTGCAGGTTAACTTCAATCGAAGCCGAGCAAAAGATAAGGAGAGATCTAGGACCGACAGTCGGGACGATCAACTCTTCGACCGACACGCCGACCGCTGCAACGAGCGAGGCGGCGGCAGTTCGAGCAGCAAAAAGGGGAAGGGCCGATGCCACGACGACGACTTCGTGGCTGTCGCTAACTGGCCGGCCCGACCCCCAGCCAAGAAGCTGGCTAATCACGATGGCCACTTTGAGAAGATGCTTGACCAACCCTGTCCCAACCACTCTGTACCTGTCAAGCACATCCTTCGGAATTGCCACTTGGCAAGGAGGTTCCTCAAAAGCGGGTTCCAACCCGACTCCTCGGCTCCTAAGGCCGACCCTCGAGCCAAAGGGGTCGAGGACGATGCCGACGCAGCCTTTAACTAGCCGGAGGACTGCCTCATGATCTTTGGCGGCCCCGATGCCTATAACAAGTCTCGCCGCCAGCAGAAGAGGACTTGGCGGGAGGTCAACGTGACCGACCCTGTGGTGCCCTGTTATCTCAAGTGGTCCGAGGCCCAAATCACCTTCGACCGGGCCGACCACCCTGACCATGTTCCGCAACCTGGGCGCCTTTTGCTGGTGCTCGACCCCATCGTCGGCTACATACGTCTGACGAAGGCCTTCATGGATGGAGGAGGAGCGCCCTCAACATCCTCTATGCCGACGCCTTCAGGGCGATGAAGCTGACGGAGGCCGATCTCCGCCCGAGTCACGCTCTATTTCACGGGGTCGTCCCTGGGGGCTACGCAACGCCCCTCGGGCAGATTACGCTCTCGGTCACATTTGACGACCGGAGCAACTTTCGGACCGAGTCGCGCACCTTTCAGATGGTCGATTTCACCGGCGCCTACCATGCCATCCTGGGCCGGTCATGCTACGCGAAGTTTATGGCCGTCCCCAACTACGTCTACCTCAAGCTGAAGATGCCCGGGCTGAAGGGCGTCATCACTGTCTCATCGCGCTTCCAGCACGCTCTCGAGAGCTTCGAGCTGGCCGTCGCCCGTTCTGGCTCGGCCAAGCTGGACGAGATCCGCAAGATCAAGGGGTCGGCCCCGACGCTCGACCCCAAGGCCTCGTCTTCGACCTCCTTCAAGCCCGCTGACGACTCGAAGGAGGTGGCGCTTGACACCACCGACCCCTCTAAAAAGGCTAGGGTTAGAACAGCGCTCTCCCACGAATAGGAAAGCGCGCTCGTCGACTTTCTGACCTAGAATCGAGCGTTTTCGCCTGGGCACTCTCGGACATGCCCGGCACCCCGAGAGAAGTCGCCGAGCACTCACTCGATATCATAATGGGCTCTCGACCCGTCAAGCAACGACTTCGGCGTTTCGATGACGAGAAGCGCCGGGCCATCGGGGAAGAATTGATGAAGCTCTTAGACGCTAAGTTCATTCAAGAGGTCTACCACCTCGAGTGGCTGGCCAACCCTGTAATGGTTAAAAAGAAGACCGGGCAATGGAGGATGTGCGTTGACTATATGAGTCTCAACAAGGCCTACCCGAAGGACTCCTTTCCTCTCCCGCGCATCGACCAAGTGGTGGACTCCACCGTCAGGTGCGAAACCCTCAGCTTCCTTGACGCGTACTTCGGGTATCATCAGATTTCCATGCGCGAGTCCGACTGGCCACGTCCTTCATCACGCCTTTCAGATCCTTCTGCTACGTCACGATGCTGTTCGGGCTCAAGAATGTCGGTGCCATGTACCAACGCTGCATGCAGAAGTGTTTTCACGACCAACTGAGTCAGAATCTGGAGGTCTACGTTGACGACATCGTCATCAAGACTCGGCGGGCCTCTGACCTCGTCTAAGATCTGGAGGAAACGTTCGTGAACCTCTGGCGCTATTGGATCAAGCTGAACCTCGAGAAATGCGTTTTCGGGGTACCCTCGGTCAAACTGCTTGGCTTCATCATCTCCGAGCGAGGGATTGAAGCGAACCCCGAGAAAATTTCCGCCATCCTCAACCTCGGGCCCATCAACAATGTCAAGGGCGTCTAGAGGCTAACTGGGTGCTTGGCGGCCCTCAGTCGCTTCATCTTGAGGCTCGAGGAGGCTCGGGGAGAAAGTAATGCCTTTCTACTGACTGCTACGAAAGACAGAGCGCTTCGCCTGGACCGTCGAGGCCAAGAAAGGCTTTGAATGGCTCAAGACTCTGCTGTCATCGCCACCGATCTTCACGTCCCCGACCTTGGGAGAGCCACTCCTCCTCTATATTGCGGCGACTTCCAAAGTCGTCAGCACCGTCCTCGTCGTCGTACGGAGCGAAGAGGGTCGGGCTCTACCTGTTCAGCGTCCTGTCTACTTCATCAGCGAGGTGCTGGCCGATGCTAAGACTCGGTACGCCCAAGTGGAGAAGCTGATCTACGCCATCCTCATCACGAGCCGCAAGCTACGGCACTACTTCACGAGCCACTCCGTCCAAGTGGTCACTAGCTTCCCTCTCGGGGAGATTGTCAGCGGCAAAGACACGGTCGAACGCATAGCCACGTGGGCCATGGAGCTCATGGGGCTCGGCGTCGCCTTCGTCCCTCAGTAGGCCATTAAGTCCAGGGTCACCGCCGACCCCCGACAGGATCGAGTACTGGACGGTGTACTTGGACGGGTCCTGCATGCTCAAGGGCGCGGGGGCTGGGGTCGTCCTAATCTCTCTGAGGGGAGACAAATTTCGCTACACTCTGCAGTTACAGTTTCGCGCCTCCAACAACGTGGCCGAGTACGAGGCCTTGCTTCACGGCCTACGAATGACCATCACCCTCGACGTCCAGAGACTTTACATCAAGGGCGACTCTGAGCTGGTCGTCAACCAAGTCATGAAGACCTCTAGCTGCTGAGACCGAAGGATGGAGACCTACTGTCAAGAGGTCCGCAAACTCGAAGATAAGTTCGATGGGATCGAACTCCATCCTACGTCGAGACAACGAGGCCGCCGACGCCCTCGCCAAGATGGGCTCGGAGTGTGAGCCAGTCCCCGACGGCATTTTTCTCAAAGTCCTCATCAAGCCTTCCATCAGGATCAAGGAAGACCCGCCCGCTGAGGGCACGAGCAGCGAGCCAAACCCAAATCCGAGGGCGGAGGTAATGGTCGTCGCCCCGACTGGTCCCGCGATATCTTCACCTACCTTTAAGACGTCACTCTTTCGGCTGACGTTAACGAAGCCAGAAGGGTCGCGCGTCGAGCCAAAGACTACATCATCTCAGACGGTGAGCTCTACAAACGAAGCACGAGTGGCGTAGTGCAGCGCTGCGTCCCTTGGGAGGAAGGCATGCACCTTCTATGATCCACCAAGTATCAGCAAAGACTACGACGACTACACGCTCGGCGCGTCAAGGGTCGGGCGTTAAACGTAGGAGACCTGATGCTGAGAAGGGTGCAAATAAAAGCCAACCAGCATAAGCTGTCGCCCCTTTGGGAGTGACCCTTTGTAATCAAGCTTGTCTTGAGGCCCGACGCTTACAAGTTAGCAACCGAGGACGGCCGAGATCTCGAGAACGTGTGGAACATCGAGAGCCTCTGAAGGGTCTACACTTGATGAAAATAGCTAAGTTCTCTCAACTTACTCGCGCTTATCGTTTTTGGGCTGCGAACCGTGGTCACCCCGACCACACCCCGCACCCGGGGGCTACTTGACTCTGCCCTCCTGAGTGTCAAAACATCCGACCTTGCTCGTCTTTTTTTATTTGTTGTGCCGAGTCACCGCTCCCTGTTGACCTTTTGCGTGTCGTTTTTTCGCTGACTCGCACCTCGCTCTGTTTCTTCGGGGTCGGATCCTCGGCCCGTGCAGAGCTCGCGAGTGACCCCCGGACGTAACAAAGTTTGCGTATGTTTTTTGTTCGAAGTCTCCTCGCGGCTATACTATCAACGATCGAGAGCCGATGACGCTCTATGGCTGTATCGGGCCCGACAACAGACCCTACGAGCTACACTCGACCTGTTCGTTTGATTGACGCCCAATGGAACGTGAAAAACAGTTGCAAAGTAACAGCGAAAAGGGGTCAAAAACTTGGACTCACTCGTGCAATAATAATTTCTGCATTGATGTCTTTCATTACACGAGACATGACCTTTTACAAACTTGACTCTATATATAGAGAAACGAACCAAACCGCTCGGGCAAAATGTTCTCCGTCTTGAAGTCGGCGATGGCCTTTGCTCCCGGCTCTTGCATTTCCAACGTGAGCGCGTCCAACTGCTCGTACGAGTAGCCAGATGCGAAGCCCTCGACGACTCTGCCGAAGTTCGCGTCCGGATAGTGGGAGCGGACCAGCGCCAGGGCTGTCGTGGACCCGTCCTCCAGCGCCCTCACGACGACATCGACGACGACCTCCGGCAGGTGCTGCAGGGCGTGCGTAAGGACCCCCAGTGGGGCGGAGTCCTCCTGCACGTCGGAGTATAACCCCTTCAGAAGACCCCAACCCACCGACCTCAGGGCTTGAAGTTTGCCCGCCAAGCCTGCAATCAAAACTGTGTCAGCAAAACGACGCCAGACAACGGAGCAAAGGGAAAAAATGGGTCCACCCTTACCATCCCACTCCTTCTTGACAACCTCGGCAGCCTGCTCCGCCTGGTCCAGGCTCTTTCGAAGCCGCTCGTTCTGGACTTGGGCCGTTGAGAGCTCCTCCTGGACTCCAACGGCCCCTTTGCGCGTCTGCTCGAGCTCCACCGTCGCCCGCTCAATCTCGGACTGGAGCACGACCCTCTCTGATTTTAGAAGGTCAACCTGCTTAATGGCGCGGGCGCGCTCCTCCTTGACGATCCGGACCGTCTGCTCCAAGGCCGAGCGGGCCCCCTCCGCATGCTGATGAAGGAGCCCGAGGCGCCGCATCTCAGTGTCATGCTCAGAGGCTTGGCGTCGAAGCCCTGCAACAACACGAACTAGAGTCTGACCCTAACCTTGGACAAACACAACTCACAGCTTATCGGCGATAGTGCGGTTAGCCTGCTCGAGGGCCGCCACCACCCGGCTAGCCCGGGAGTCAGAGGCCACCACCTCCATGCGTGCTTTGTTGGCCTCCTCGAGGGCGATGCAGCTTGACTCCCGGGCGACGTATAGTTGGAAGCGCAGGTCAACCACTGTCTCCCCTGACTCGGCTCAGGCCTTCGCCAACTCCTCCCGCAGGGCGTTGACCTCGGACTGGAAGGCCAACCCGCGAGGAGGCTGACCCAGGGCAACATGAAGATTGTCCGGCAAAGGGACCGTCAGTTCGAAGACCTACGGAAATCAGAGACAAAAAAATACAAGTTCAAAGACTCACCCGACACACAGTGAAGTGCGCTTCGTCGAAGAGGACGTCGACCTCCCCTGTGACCCCGAGCAGTTGAAGGAGGCCAGCCGCAAGCTTCATGTTGAGGGCCCGGGCGCCACCCACCCGGTCCATGATGTAATTAAACCCGTCGGCCGCCCCCTCGAGCGAAAGAGGCCCCCTCCCGAGGATTGTCCAAGCAGCGGTCGGCGCCGTCAGCTCGCGCGCCCCGCTAGCAGCCCGTTCCCCACCAACCAGCGTCGCAGAAGCCAACGCATGGGTAGTCCCCGGTATCTTGCCGAGAACTGTCTTGTTCGGGCCGTGCCCA
>BCLH01000212.1:15704-63160 GCA_001602315.1 Zoysia pacifica
CGGCGGCGGCGCCGGTACCTCTGTCCTCTCGGCCTCTCCGGCGTCGGGGGCCGGGGAGGAATCCGTCCTCTCTTCTTCTTCGACCAGTGCCCCGGCGGTCCCTCCGCCTTCACCTTCAGCGGTCTCCTCGGAGACGTGGACCTCGGTAGTCCGATCGCTTTAGTCCACACCCATATCCGCATCTAGGGCCTCAGCGTCCGCGCCTTGACCCTGGGCGATCTCTTCGTCTTGGGCCGCGGCTGTTTCTCTGCCTAGGCCCTCGATCGTCGCCTCCTAGCGAGCCCTCGCGGTGTTCGACCCCGAGGACTTCACCTTCTCTTTAGTCCTGGCCTAGGCGTCAGGGGTTGGGAGCACGACCACCTCGTCGGCCCCAACGCGTGGCTGCTCTAGGCTCCTGGGCCTCGACGCCTCGCCTTGGGCCTCGTCGCCAGAGCCGGTTCCCGACCCACCAGCCGCGGATCCATCCGCCGGTGTCGTTGGAGTGGCGACCAACCGCAGCATCGCCACCAACGCCGGAGCCCTAGTTACGAAGGAGTTCTGCTATTGTCGAAGCTAAAAGCAAAAGCAAAAGGGAGTCACCGAAGACTTACCTTGCCGACCCTTAGAGCGTGGGACGGCCTCACTACTGGCTTCGCGACCCGAACAGCGGGCCCCGAGCCACCGGACAAGTAGTCCAGAAACCCGGACTTCGCCTTCCTCTTGCCCCCGGCCCTCCTCCTCAGCCTCGACGCTGCCGCGGGACTGGACATGGCTCTCGGCTGCGGCGCGGTGACGGAGCTAGTCCCAGCCTCGGTCACACCCGTGGCCCCCAGCAGACCCTGAAAGCGGTCAACGATTAACACAATACGGTGACAACAACGCTACGACATGAAGTTTCTACACTCACCAGCTGACAGTGATCCTTGTCGTGGGGACGAGGCCCTCGGTTGAGGCTGCCCTTTGCGTCTTTGAAGACCGTCACAGTTCGGGCTAGGACACCCCTGTCCGAGAGCGGCCGGCCACGTACCTCGCCGGTCTCGTCGTCTGGCCCCTCGTGCTCGCCCATGCTGTGCACCCGACTGCGCAGCGGCATGAGCCGACGTCGCATGGCGACGACGAAGACAGTCGTCCCGGTCAGGCCTTGATCTCGTAGACGCCGAATCACTTCCAGCTACGGTCGAATCGTCTCCACCTCCGCAGCCGACAGCCCTGACTTTCAAGACCCGGTCACCTCGGGCACCAAGTCTTCGATGGCCAGGAGCTGGGGGTCGGCATTGTCGATGTAGAACCAGGACTTCCTCCAGCCCTTCAGCGAGGTCTTCAGGTCGACCTCAATTTACTCCTGGGACTCCCTGGTCTGGAGCATGATGCTAACACCGCCGTCGCGCTTCCCGACCTCGGTCTCCTTTGACGTCTAAAGACTGGTGAGTAAGAAAAGTATCTCTACAACAGAAAACTGGGCCAGATGCCCAGGTACGCCTCACACAACGTTGTGAAGATGGAGGCGTGGAGGACCCCGTTCGGCGCGAGCTGATGAAGCTGAGCGTTATACTGGTCGAGGACGCTCCAGAAAAAGCTGGAAACCGGCAGTCCTAGCCCACACTCGTTGTAGGCCAAGAAACTGACGATCTTCCCTAGCGGCGGCGCGGGCACGGTGTGGCCGTGGCCGCCCAGCCAGCCGGCTGATTCTTTCGGCGGAAGCATCCCTACGACGCTTCACCTCGCGAGTAGGGCGTCGTCAACGGTCGAGGGCTCCCACTCCGGCATTGCGAAGATGGAGATGAAGACGTGGGAAGGACACGAACGAGGACGGCGGCGATCGCCGGACTTGACGCTGCGAAGGCGGAAGGCGGAGGAGACAAGCTCTCATGCGCGATGGAAGCTTGAAGACGAAGTGAGGAGGTTGGTCAAGAAAACGAAGTTACCGCGCCCCTCCTTTCAAACGGCCCACGCAGTTACTGCACCCCCCACGATCGATCGATGGGAGTAACTGCGCGGTCGTGGGTGCGCGCCCCAAGGCGCCCCAAACCGTTCATACTCGACCCACTGACGTGTGAGCCCGGGCCGCACCTCGCCGCTTCTGCCGCGGCTGGGGCGCCAACGTCACCCTGATGCGACGGTTGCCAAGGCGCGGCTGGCAGATGACGTGACGCGGGCGCACAAACCGCCGCGCCCCCGATGCCGTTTGTTCGAATTCAAACTGATCGCCCGGATCGACTGATAGTTGCGATTTTCAGACGGCCTGATCACCCTCCACGTGGAGGCGCGAGGGCCGCCCGATCCTCGTGACCGTTACGGGGAGTCCGAATAAGGGGAAGCACGCGAACGAGGCTTCCCACAGTCGGCGGGTCGATAGCCGAGGCCATTTGGCCGATCCAAACGTCCGGGCGCTGATCATGGCCCTCGGCCTAGGGTCAATGTTGATCATGGGCAGAGGCCGGATCGAACTGGCCCGTTCTAGGCGTCTTTCTGAACAAAAGACCAAGAGCGACCTCGGCCCAACCCCGACAGTCGGAACAGCAAACGGCGGTTAAGCCCACGGTCAGCCCCTCGGATCGCCCTTGAGCTCGGGGGCTAGGCCTTTCAAGCGCGCTCGCGTGCTCCCGTACGATCAACCATCAACGAACGATGGATGCCGCAACGACTCAGCCCGCGACCGATCCCACAGACCGATCTCGTAGGATCAGAGCGTCGAGCTCTCTGCGATTAGCCTGGCGCCACTCCAACGGAGGTCGCAAAAAGCGCTAGGCTCGAGGACTACTGTCAGGATCATGTACCCTGGGTACTCGCCGACCCATACTTGTATACGTGGGCCAAGACCCCAAGGGGTTTTGGGGTCGGACGACGAAGCACGAACACGCGGTCCGACCTCCGGGGCAACGATCTACGAAAGCTAAGTCTTAGCCGCATCCAACGCTAAGATGTACGATGAGGCCGACCTCCGAAGGCCGACCCCCAGTGACCAACCTCTGAGGTAGGTGCGGCATTTATGTTGTATTTATTCCGACGACCCACCGCCAGCCATCCCGACGGGAGGGGCCTAATCCACCGCGACATGGGCGGGCCGCGGAAGTCTACAGACAAGACCTGACGACACTATGGCTGACGTTACAGTAACAGACTAACACTACAGTACCCAGCGCGACGTGCGACGCGACGCGCCACGCCCCCACACGGGTGTGACGAGTGATGACGACGTCAATGAAGAACACACCTGTCAGCGAGACAGTAAAACCGCATAGGGCCCATCATTTTGTAACCTCAGACCGCCCTATATAAAGGGGGGTCCGGGGGGCGATAGCAGGAGGTTCTGGCCCAGAACTCTCGCGTGCAACCGTTCGCGTTCACGAGCAACTTCACGAACGCGTGCATCGGGCACCCCACAACTTAGACGTCGGGCCCTCTCCCGAAGAGAGTCCGATCCTTTGTACTCACCCACTGATATAAATTACTCTCTGGACGTAGAGCCTTACACCGTTCGAGTTGGCCTGAATCAGGTAAAAAAACCACATTGAGTTTTCTGTAGACTAGGCCACATCGAATATGGAGGCATACCACTCTTCGATCGTATTTCGTACTGTGCCGGTGGTCAGAACGCCGACAAGTCTCTGCTCACAACAGCGTCGCATAAGCAGTGTTGCTCTATTTGATCGATGTTGCATGGCCTTGTATAGCCTGTCACCAGAGGGTATTTCTTATTAGTGATAGCGTCAATTAAATTATGACTGATTAGAGCAACGTCGTTGTCATCGTGATACACGTGAATGTTATTTTTTTCACAGGTGGGAGCACCTTCGAGTTACACGTGAATGTGACTGTCATACACTCTTCACTAGATTCTTAGCAGTAGTGAGGTCAGGCTATATAAACCCTAACACATTTGTAGAATGGCCTAACACCAACATCAACTTCAATTTTCAGGTATAGAGCAATGGCGACACAGGCCCAGTCCACCATAGTACCCTCAGACGCCGAGCTGCTGCAAGCACAAGCTGAACTATGGCACCATAGCCTATCCTACCTCACATCCATGTCACTGAAGTGCGCCGTTGAGCTCGGCATCCCAACAGCCATCCACCACCTCGGAGGGGCAGCCTCAGTTCCCGACCTGATCACTCGGCTGTCGCTTCCCCCAGCGAAGCTACCATTCCTTCGCCGGCTTATGCGGCTGTTGGCGGCATCTGGAGTTTTCACGGCAGATAATTCCAGCGGAGAAGAGGAGAGGTACCGCATCAACGCCGTGTCCTACCTCTAGTGGAGGGCATCACGGACGATAGACACTTCAACCACACATCGTACGTGCGTACTGCCGTCTCGACTCGCTACATCGAGGGAGCAATGGCGTTGGCTGATTGGTTCAGGAAGGACGTTCTGACGCCGCCATTTGAACACCTGCATGGAGCAAAGCTGTTCCATGAAAGTATGGAAACCATGACCCAGTTTTCCATATGATGGCTAACGAAGCTTTGGCGGCGCACGACAACTTTATGATCGGTATTGGACTGAGGAGTTCCGCGATATATTTGAAGGGTTAAAGTCAGTTACTTTCTGTTCTTGGAGCGACGTGGATGACACGGCGGCCAAGGCCATTGTTGAGGCCTTCCCGCACATAAACTGCAATGTGCTGGCGAATCCCAAGTTGATTGGCACCATACCACGGGGTGATGCTGTGATAAACTATGTGCCAGGTGACATGCTGAAATTCATCCCACCTGCTCAAGTCGTGGTGCTAAAGGTACGAATAGAGAAATTTGTTGTCTTTTCCATTACAAACTTGATTGAAACCACACAAATATGGAATGTTTACACTGACAAATTAAAATATGGTGTAACTGTACTGAATTCTTTGTGTTAAAATTGTAGCTTGTGCTGCACCACTGGGGTGCTGAGGATTGTGTCAAGATCCTAGCTCAATGCAAGAAGGCGACTCCTTCACGAGACGATGGAGGAAAAGTGCTCGTGGTAGATATCGTGATGGATTATTCTCCAGGGCTGATGCTTGAAACCCATCTCCTGATGGACATTGGAATGATGACAATGACTCAAGGCAAGGAGCGGGATGAAAAAGAATGGGCTGAGATCTTTATTAAAGCAGGGTTCAAGGACTACAAGTTGTTGAAGACATTTGGTATTCGAGGTGTCTTTGAGCTCTATCCATAAGATTTCTCAAAAATATCCTATACCGTGATTGTCATTGTTATGAAATACATAAGAAATAAAGGAGCCTTCCCTCTGGGATCTCCAATCTGAGATGGCTGAGTGGATTATCTATGGTGTATATGTAATAATTATATCTATATATAGGCTCTTCTGTTCAATATATTTTTCTATGTAAATCCATGTATTAGACTAAGAAATAATGTGTCATGCATAATTAAATACATCTACCATGCATTTGACGTTGATTACAACAGTTTTTATTTGAAGGTCCAAAACGGATATCATATTTGACTCTCCGTCTTATTGAAAAAATTTGTAAAAATATCATTTGCTTTTTTGTGATTAGTTTTATCACAAGAGATGCTTTAAGCATGACTAATTTGTTTTTATATTTGTAAACAAATGTTGAATAAGACGAATGGTCAAATATTGTGCATACAAGTCAAAAAATGCGAAGAATTTATTGATGGAGGGAGTTATATGATTGAAAGGGAAGTATGTTTTCTGCTACCAGCTAAGCTCCAACAAATTTATTTCCATGCATTTATGGGAGTCATTGGACTCCCACAACAGTGATAGAGATGATGTCCACAAAACCTAGATTCAATAGTAGCAGGTTTGTGTGACTGAATTAATTAGGGCCTACTAAGTACGTAGGAAGCTGCACGAACCATGCTGGTCAAGAACTACCATATTTGGCTGCCCATCTTTGGATATAATACGTAGGAAGCTGCATGATCCATGCTGGTCAAGAACTACCATATTTGGCCAACTTTGAATACAATAAGAAACAACTAATATTTAAGTGTATGTCTTATATCTGTCGCCTAATGTGTTGAGCATATATAAGGTTCTGTAAAAGCAAAAAATGATAGCTAAATTCCTGTGAAAAAAACAGTGAAACTTCCCCCAAAATAGAAAATAGCACAGTAAATGGTTACTAATGCAACGAATGTGAAATAAACTGTAAGGTATAATGTGATTGGGAGGGGGGGGGGGGCGCGTCTGAATCGAGCACAAACATAAGTTTCTTGCTTTATTTCAGTAGCACATGGTGGTAAGAATGTGTGGGTGCAAATACCAGATTGAGACAAATGCTGTACCACGCACTATGATGGATGATTAACAAGGTAACCTACAATATTAGCGACAAGCATACCAAGACAAATATGCCAGATATGGGGTAACCTATCGAATTCTAAGAGCATCTCTAAAAACTCCTCATTAATTCCCCCTAAATCAAATTATAAGAAAAAAAAAGTTAAAAACTTCCTTCAACAATTTCTCTAAAACACCCTCTTACTTTTAAGGGTCCCAAGAAATTCTCCTATTTGGAGGTAGATCGGAGAAACTTTTTGGGGTCTCCAATCCCATTTTAGTGTAATTGACAATGAGACCGGTTGTTTACTGAATTCAAATTTGAACTATATTTAGGAGAGCTGTTGGAGAAGGTGGCTAAAGTAGAACCCGAATTTTTTTTGGCTGGCTCTAAATATCCTTTTTAAGATATTTTTTGAGGGAATGTTGGAGATGCTCTAACTCTCCTGGATTTGTAAAAACCCCAGAAAGCTGCTAAACTTCACAACCAACAGCTGAACTTAATCTCCATTGTTTTTAATATGTAGTGCTGAAGCAAAACCATGTAGATATTCAAAACTAAAGATGCAGCAGACTAGAATTCATGCTTGTCTCGCCCTACAAGAAAAATATTTTTTAGTCACCAAGGTATTTTATCACTATACGTGTAATATTAGTCACTATAACTATTTTGTCACTAAAAATTTTGATCATATTTTAGTCACTAAAACCTTGTCAGTACATGTATATAGTAACCAATAACAATTAAACATAATGGTCACTAAAACTAAATAGCAACTAAGGAACCCTTGGTAACTAAATAAATTTATTAACTAATGAGCATATACTTTGGTCACTAAAAATATATGTCTACAATAAAAATTAAATTTTGGTCACTATTTATCAATTTTTAGTAATCAGATTACTTGGTCACTAAAACTTGGTGACTAAAGATTCATTTTGTTGTAGTGTCGGTTGCCTCATCTGCAACTCCTTTCTCCTTGCCATGGAAGTCACTAGTATAACATGGCAGAGCAGTAGGGGGCGGCAGCGACTTTGAGAAAAAAAAAAGAAAGAGACGAAGGAGGCTGGGACGAAAATTAGGGTTCGAAAGGATTTTTTTTTCTTGTCAGAGTTGGGTTGGATATAGGCCTAATGTGAACCCAAAGAGACCTTAAACATGGTACATGTTCAGGATGGGCGTGGTTCGACCATAAAGCGAACCGCTCCGGATCCATGGAACCAGTGGCACTTTCCGGGGCACCGCGGACACTCATTATTTTACAGGATATTATAATTGTGCTGCTTGATCTGTATCACACTATCCATCTTGAATTTATTTAGAGTACATCGAAATGGTTTTTTTTTTGTCTAGCACATTACATTCAGTACTTAAATTTTTTAAGTAGCCACAATGAAAGATATAAGAGAAAAATGCGTGAATGCTCTTAAACCTGAGCATTTTTTTAAGATCTTCTGCTATGTTTCTATCAATTTAAATCTTCATCCTGAGCCTCTTGGGCCTCCTCACAACTGATCAACCGTGCATATCTAACAAAATAGAACCAAGCACTAAATAATAAGAATTAGATGGTAATCACACTAGATGATGTATGTCTAAGTGGAAAGGATACTCACAATTTTTCCTCTTCTTTCTATTTCATGTTGACTTTTAAAAAGATTTAAATAATTAACACAATGATACAAACAAAAAAAAATATAATTTTACTATGTTTTTAGGATAAAATCAAAACTGGTAATATGATCTAGACAAAGCGACCAATAAATAGTGTCTTGCAGACAAATTTTTCTTATTTATTTTCCACGTGAACCACCGCTCCATTGGATATCGTGGGTCGTCCAAGTGCGGCGTTCTGATTTACAGGTGACAATGCTATGCTTCTCGAACAAGTTCTAATTCGCGGCAGCGCCCTCGGCTGCTTCGTGCTGCAGGAAGTTTAGGCCGTTGCTCTTGTTCATAGCCCTGTTCGCGTGAAGGGGTTTATTGTTTGCTGCCGCTGCAGTGCGACGACGCAATAGGGTCAGTGGGCTTCTGTGAAACGTGCGGGCCGCGGCCAGGACTGAAATTCTTTTTCTCTTTTTCAAAAATTCAAACAATGACATTCTGATGCTCAAAAAATATACAAATCGTAGAAATCAAAGAATAGATAATAAATAACCCATTTTGACGGGAAACACTTAAAAGATCTGTCGTACAAAGTAGGGTAACGACTAAGTTAAGGTGAAAGATTTTGTCCTATAAATCTATGAATATTTAAAGTGTAATAGATATTTTTAAAGATAATATCTTTATGTAAAAGTTTTTTTATATGTTTTAGCGTAGCTATATATAAAAGTATTGCTTCTTACTTTCTTGTTTGGGATAAGTTTACTTAACCCTCTCAACTATTGATGTTAGTCCACTTCATCCTTTAACTATAAAATCGGATATTTTACATCCTGATCTATTCAAAACCGTTTAGATAACCCCTTCAGTGGTTTTAAAGATGGTTTTGTCTACGTGGCAATACATATGGGTAATGACATGATGCTATATCATTTTTTTTATCACCTCATTTATTAGCTCGTGCTTGCACTTGATCCTAAAAGTATTTTTTATCATCTTCATAATATAAACCTCAGGCATATGTCTCCACATAATTACCGGCTCTCATCCTACGACACAATCAAGTAATTTTTCTCAATGAAAAAATAAAATATGACAATTTTTTTAAATTATTCCTATTTAATGACTGATATTTATTTCTTTTAGTCTAATACAACGCTGATGTGATTTGAGACATTTTATAGCTATCTTGCCATGTCATTGTCCGGCCATGTGGACTCATAGGCAAAACCACTTTTAGAAACCACTTTAGGATATTATTTGAATTGTTTTGGATAGTTTAAGATATTAAATATCTGATTTTATGGTTGAGAGAGTGAAGTAGATTAGCATCAATAGTTGAAGAGGTGAAGTAGACTTATCCCTTCTTTTTCTTATAAATAGGGATCTACTTTCTTATAAAGGTGTGGGTGCCAGCGATGAACCGTTTAGATAACCCCTTGAGTACTCCTTATCTAATTTCTCCGATAGTTTCAAACTTAGTCTTGTTATTCAAATTGATTGTAAAATATAATTCGTAAATAGTGTATAATAACTATAATATGTTTTATGTTTTGTATTAGATTTAAAGGTTCTCGAGAGTATTTAACTAAATCTGTAATCAAATTTTATGTAATAAAATAATATTTATATTTAGAATATATATGTGTAATAATATCTTTTGTAATAAAAATAGGAGCATATAGAAAAAAATGTTTAATTGTTGTTGTGATACCTGTATCATTAAGCTGGATTCGTCAATGCGCTCAAGGGAGAAAGGGAGGAAGGTGTCTAGGTGACCGCCATGGACGGATGCCGGACAGCAGCACGATCGACGCTAACGGGCAATATATAGCGCGCATAGGCAGGCAGCGGATGGCGGTGCGTCGAGCTCGTGCCAGTAACGGTCCGATCTAGAAGACCCATGGAATCAATGGCTCTGAACCATCTTGTATAGAGCCATGTCCATGGAGAACCAACGAAATCAGTTTTACAGATCGGTTCGCACATCCATTGGGTCAACCCGAACCACGTCCGTTCACACATCCATTGGGTCGATCCAAACCACGTCCATCCTGAGTACTTGTATACCTATAATTAAATTTGTGGTGATATATATCTTCATAAACAATGAAAAAATTTCTTGTTGTTATAAAGAAATGAATTTCGGGAACACAAGAGGCGATTCACACAACATATCATAACTGTTGCAAGATTGATTGCTACTCGCAATGATTATCAGAATAGTTACAGTAACACCAAAATATTTCAGCTAAAATTCCAAATTCTCACAACCATGTTATATCGTGGCGATATTCCCAATCACTTGCTACAAAACTATAAGTGGTGGAAATATCTTCTTTTTTGCCATAAAATTAATGTAAATCACCACACAAAAATATTTATGGCAATATTATCTACTATTGCTATCAAATCTGAAAATTGTAGCAATAAAGCCTATTTATTGGAACTAAACTGGTGTTGTTGTAATGTGTAGCACTGCTGTAGTAGTGAACCACTGACGTATCAAGTGGTAATCAAAGCATCATGTATGCAGTCACATTCACTATTGCCCTTTTCTATTTTTTATTCATCCTATAATCCACATAAAAGCCACCAAAAAAATTATTAGACTTTCCCTTTCCAAGTCACGCTAGCCTTTTACCAAATTTTATCTAAGAGTCCATAGTATTGAGTTAGTGTTTGGTTGCTAGATTCTGAATCTCTTTGAATCAAATTGTATTTTTCCCGAATGTGTAAGAGATCTACGTATCATTTCATTAAGAAGAGAGGAAAGGATACAAGAGAGAGGTTAAAACCCCTCCCATACCCGATACAGCTTGCACAAGCAACTAACACACGAACATCTGGCTAAAACCAGATGCGCCCTACTCACAGACACAAAACTCAGAGACGCACCTCCTGCACTCATTTTGTGTTGTTGCTGCTCTTTGCTATCTCTTTTTTTGTTCTTATAACATCACTACAAGAAATCTATTGATCCATGACGATATATTTGATCCATGACGATATATTTCATCATAGATCGAAGAAAAAATCATCATAAAGTGGTATTTCTAATGAAAATTGGTTCGACATTTATCTCGTGTCATACATTAACTTGCATGATGTTTTGTCATTTTTGTCACGGATTGATAAATCTATGACATTCCTGCATCGTCATGAAACAACCCAGGTCCAACCATAGCCCAAACTTTTGTGATGAATTAAATCACCACAAACAGCCCAGGCCCATCCATGACCGAGACTTCTGTGATAAATTAAATCTTGGTCTATTGTCAAACCATACCTTTTAAAATTTTGACTTTTCATTCATTATTCTCAACATGCACAACCTGCATAAGACAATCTCATATATCCAATTCTTGAGAAACAATATACTCTCTTGTCCAAGAATCCCATCATTTCTACATTTCCCAATGCAAAATAAAAATGGCATGAAAAGACCACACTACCCTCACTTTCTTCACATAAAAAATTTCTCACACATCTAACTATCCCGTATTTATTGCATTCACACATCTCAGATACTACTATTGTTGGACAAAGCATTATAGCTTCAAATGTCACTACTAAAAGTGGATAGAGGGAGTATATTAAACTCCATCTCATTACATGAAAAAGTTATAATCAAGCTGCACATATAACAGCTTCTATTTTTTCAGAATGAATTAACAATCTAAATTTTTGCTAGCGCAATATATAACTTGCTTGACTGCTTGAATCTAACTTGCCAAAAGCTCAAGTTTTTCTTTGATCTCAACTTGATTTGAAGACCTGCACATGATCTGCAGCCACAGCTAGCGGCAATAAGTGCCTCCACAGAATCGTCACATCAACTAGCGGCAACGTTGTGACCTCCAATCTCGCAAGTGCAGCAGAAGGATCTGCAACCACAAGGGCAATCTCTAGTTCATGAAATTACAATCTGGAAGGCAAAGAGGAAAACCTTAGCTGTAAAATTAGATAGGACGAAGAGGTTGACTCTTGTCATACCCATGGCATTGTTGTAAAGAGAAAGTCAAACCACCTGAATTTCTAAGAAGTTCCTTACCTCAGTTATAGATGTAGCTAGAAGTATAGACAATAATATAGAAAAGGAAGTAGAAGAACAAGCAAACCTTGACCAGAAGAGATTAGAAGCGCAGCATGGGAGCAGAGGTGCCCACAGGGTAATAGAGGGACCTTTCTTAATCTTAAAATGAGGAAAAAGGAAACTAAAAGTCAGCAACTAAGTCCCAAATAAGGGGAACCTGAACCCAAAACACATGCTAACAGTCACAGATAAAAAAACAGCAGACAAACTCTTCTCAAAATGCATTGTTATTGGATCAACGTGTTGTTCTCCTATTTCTTAGGTAAACTGAGAAAGAAAGGCAGGTTGTCATAGGCGCTACAACCCAGATACAGGAAGTTTCAGTTCTACCTTCTAACACACCTACAGCTGCATCAATCTATTTTGTAACATCGTAATATCTAAAATGTTGAGAGAAGCATATGGTAAAACGGAGTTGCGCATAGGCTCTCTGAAGCAAATCAGAGATTCATGCTAATTACGACTAAGAATTAAAGAAAATATTCACAAGCTGTATATGTCAATGTACTGACCCAAACAAATTACAGTAGTATACCCAAAGAACAACTAAAAAAACAAAGTTCTGGAAAAAAAATAAAAGAGACTTGGCCACTGAACTTACCACCAAAGTATGCTGCAGCTTGCCCACTACTGTAGTGAGTTACGGCAAAATGGCATTTAGTCCAGTTAGCAACAAGCAAAATAAGTATATGTCACTACTTATCTAGCAAATTAGCTCTTTGAACCCCTCAGTCTATCTAGTTATATTGATTTAATTCAAGGTTACATGATTACATGATAAGATGATAAGAAACTACTAATTATGGTTACTGAAATTTAAAATTTATCTCCACTTCGACACAAATATAGATCAAATACCATTATGGAAATAAATCAAGTTTGTTTCATTCATACAATAAGTTTTTCCTAGAAGGATTGACCAACACAGACAATATGAATCACACGAAATACAAGAGTCAAAACAATGGGGAAAGACAGGAAGTGCAGACCTCGTGTGCGCCTGTCTGGATAGCCGCCGATCGAGGCTGCCCGCTGCGTGTTCAAGGCCGTCGGCCGCCGCCTGCCCCTCGAGGCTGCCCTTTGCACGGAGATGGCCTATGCTGCCACCCCAGGACGCCAGCCACATGGAGCCGGGCGTGCTTCAGGCTCGAGGCCACCGGCTGCTGCCACTTGCTCGAGGCTATCAGCCACCGCCCACCCGCACTACTGTTCAAGTCCGCTCGTCACTCGGAGTGGGCCGTGCTGCTCGAGATCGCCGGCTGCACCGCCGCCCTCTTGCCCCGCTTGCTTGAACCCGCCGCCGCCCCAGTGATGTGTGTGTGAGAGGGAGAGAGAGAAAGATTTGGGCTCCGTTTATTTCAGCTTTTCAGTTTTTTTTTAAGCTGGAAAGCTAAAAACTGAAACAAATAATGTTTTAAAAAGAAAGTTTTAAAAAACTAATTTTTGAAATATTGAAAAGCTAAGAAAATGAAATAAAAAATGAAAACTTTATTTAAAGCTGTTTTTCTGACTTTTAGTATGCAAAGAAGATAAATATATATTGTAAAAGCCAACAATCACTGCTCAATCAGCTAGTTTTTCAACTATCCATCAGCTAGCTTTTTAAAAGCTTAAAAGCTGCAGCTCAAACAAAGATGCCTTTAATCTCGCAACCGGCGGATGGCATGGCACCGGGAGGAGAGGGGGCGCGTTTGACAGGCGGTGGGAGGCTGCGGTGGTGGATGGAGAGAAGGGGGCAAGGCAAATAATTTAAACCAAATGATACCCCGCGTGTTGCTGTAGGATTTCTGCGCTATTATGAAAATTATGAAAATAGTACACAATTCTAGAATAAATTTTATAACGATAGCTACATTGTAGATACGAACTAAAAGTTAATAAAAGTTTAGCGTTGAAGTTGTAATGAAACTAATGTGATTTTATGGTCTTAATTAATCAAAATGTAAAACAAAATTAATAGCAAAGTATAGTTAGGACACGACATTGTATTATGAAAATAATGCTTGTTCAACTGGATAGATCTAATATCTAATCCATATACTATCTTATAGTACTACAATAGAAAAAAATATGATTCAGCCCAAGTGCCATACCTAGCATCCTATGGCTACCAGCACCAGGAATATGACACCGTCAAAATTGGCTGTGTATTGATGCACAAACGTCACCAGCTGCTACAGGTTGCAATGTGAGAGCTACAAATCTATTGATTTGGAAACGTGTACATATGTTGACGAAACAATCATGGAAGAAGAGATGAAGGATAGACACGCCCATCCACGGCTCCCATTGCATGGCGGACGCCATCTTCGACCACACTATGGACTGCAGGTTCGGATGCCATCGTAGAATGTCGGCGAGAGCTAGCGACGGCGCCGATGGCCAGAGTGCATGCCACGGCCACTGTCGCGACCGCCACCCGCAACAATGACGACATTGCAAGGAGGAGGCAGTGGGACGGGGAGAGGAGGGGATCGGTGGGCTGCTCTGCCGGGTGCAGGTTTTTTTTTTGGAACTATGATTAAACTTCATTAATCATCAGATCTGGAGTAGGGAGTTGTACAGGCACGGGTCAGGGAAGAGCGGAGGACAAGGTGGAGGTACTGGGGGCGCGCGCTTAGGACAATCCACGGCCTATATATGATAATTACAGCAGATCTAACGGTTGAAACAATTGAGATGATGTGGCTCAATGAGGTGCAAGATTAAATCTTTAGTGGGTGGTAATTATATAAGTATTATAGATTTGTCTTTCACCTCCACCTCTTAAAAAGCACAACTACTTTTCTATGTCCACCAAACAAATTATTCCCCACAGAGATAAATTAACTTTGGCGCACATAAAAAATGCCCCAGATTAATCCCTCCTTCAGAATCAAGGAACCAGATCTCTTCTTAACGTGCCTCCTTCAAATCGTGTGGTTATAAAGCTACGGATCTCCCATCCTCCTTGGGCCCACACATTTCTATTGATAGTGGAAATTGGCATTATTAGCTGATTCGACTTTTCTAGTTAGTTAGTGATTAAGCAGTAGAATTAGTTGCATGTATTCTGATTATATTCTGGTCATTTGCGTGTTTGGTTGCAGGCAATGGCAAGTGGATGCAGCCTAGAGGATAACGCACAAGAGCAAGATGCTATATCTTTGGTGACGTGATTTTTATCCTTGCAAATGGTCCATGCAAGATGTGAACCAGAGATCTGGAGTCCAACGGGGGAAAGGAAACGTGCATGGTTGAGAGATAAAGATTCACGTGGACTAGAATATAGGATCAGTAGTTAGGTGCGTGGAGAGTTGTTTAAGTTACTTTTAAGTCTGTTGCTTAGAGATTTAATAAGTTCTATATAAATAGGATAGGGAGGACGTGAGAAGGGACCAGAACCACTGTATTTTCTCATCTAGTATTTCAATCTATTTTCGTTCACTTTGTTCATTTCATTTTCTTTGCCGGTTTGTTGAGGAAATCGGTCATTCTGCTGTTCGTAACAAAATTGATCTCACTGTTGCTCGGTGTCAATCGCCGAGCAACAAAATTGACGGCTCCACTGGGGAAGAAGCATATAATACACACGGTAGCAAGTTGTGATCAATCGTCACCTTCGTTGCCAATTGCAACTGGATTTGAAACGGATCTAGCAAAAGGGAAGATGGCCGGAGGCGGTGATATTTCAAAGGATGATTCCAGGAAGGTGATTGATGTCACGTTTGAAGAATTTACAGAGAATGATCAGAGGAAGATTCATGCTGAACTAGAGCGTGAGATGGAAGAGGAGAAAGTGGCGAGGCTCCGGGAGAAGATGGCGTGCTTTCAGAAGACAAAAAACGGTGTGATCAAGAAGGTGGACACGGCGAGCACATCTAACAAGAAGGTAAATCCATCATTCAATCTTGTAGAAATTGTTGAGATGGTAGATATATCTGTCGCTAGCAAGTACGGGGCTGATCTTACACAGTTTACACGTGTGATTTCTAAAGAGATGCAGCGCTAAATATCTACATTTAGACAGGACCTTGATAATAATCTGCCTAAACAATTCAGGATGGTAGTGCAGCAGGTTGAGGGTGAGGTGCAAGGGAAGCAAATAGCAGACCCCTCTAATGGATCTGGGTATGGTGCAGCTGCTAGCCAGGGTATACCAAACACTTTTGCTAATGGAATTCAAGGGGACCAGCGAGCACATTTTAACATGCAACAGCCTTTTTATCAAACCATGGTGTATGGCCCATCTATACCATCTACAGGAAACGGTGTGATACAAGGACCATTGCCGAACACATTTTTTCCTGAAACATATCATTTGGGAACGGATAGAGCGGCGAATGGTGAGACATCTGATAACGTTAGAGAGCAGATAGCCAGAACACTTAGAGAATTTTGTTTTGAGCCCAAAGGACATGGTAGATCGTATAAAAAACCTTACCCTGAATATTTTGACACTATACCATATCCTCGAGGTTTCAGAGTTCCTGATTTCACTAAGTTTAATGGTGATGATTCAAAAACTACTTATGAGCACGTGGGGCAATTTTTGGCACAAGTAAGTGATGTTGGTATAACAGATGCCCATAAGATTAAATTATTTCCTTTGCCACTTTCTGGCACTGCATTAAACTGGCTCACATCTTTGGCACTGAATTCTGTTGGCACATGTGTAACACTTCGGGTGTTAACTTAAAGACTATATTTTGTTCATGTTTGAAATCTTGTAATCTGAGCTCAAATTTAAGTTTAAATTTCAAAATGCGAGTTTAAAATTTTATTTTCAGAGAAATGTTGCAAAAAAAAAATGTTCTTTGGAAATCTCTTATAACAACTTGAATTGAGAGGTTTTCATAAAATTTTATCTAAAGTTTAAAGGTCTCAAATAAATTATTTTGACTCAAAAGCTTGCCTGTTTTTAAAATTCAATAACATTTTATTTGTTCCGAATTTGAACTCGACTCTAAACTAAAAGTTGTTTCTCTTTAACTTTTTTACCATCCTACCAAGTTTCAGAATTGTTGGAGCTCGTAAAGAATGTATTTCAGGCTAAAAACAGAGAGCTGAGCAGGAAATCAAGGAAAATAGGGGGAAAAAGAAAAATCCTGGCGGGCCCCGCCTGTCAGCCTTACTGCTCCTTCTCCTCCTACCTCCGGCGTGCCTTGAGCCGAGCCCCGAGCGGACACGCCGTCGCCCCGCCCGGTTCCCTCTCTCTCTCCCAAACTCGCTCGGCCTCCTTTCTCTCTCACCGTCGCACTGGCTGGACGCGCCCATCGTCGGGAGCCACCGCCTAGCGCCCTTCGCGCTACCACCCTCCGCGAGCTCGTGCGCCAACCCCTGCTCGAGCTCCCCAATCATCTCAGCTCGCTCTCACTCTCCCCGAGTTGGCCGGATTTCGGGTTTGCCTCAAAAAGAAATCGAGCTCCTGAAGCCGCCGTGATGTGCCGACCGATTGCTCGAGCTCCGGTGAGTTTTTCCCCAACGCGGCGCTGCCCCTTGAGTCCCCATAAATTGGCGCCCCTCCTGGACGAAAATTTGGGATGAAATCGTGGCCTTTTTATAGGGTATTTGGGACTCTCGCGGTCGGCCGCCATTGAAGCCCGTGGAGCTCGCCGGTGGCAGCCCTCTCAGGCGACGTTCGACGGCGACAACACCGGTTCCGTTCATCCTCACGCGTCCGTGAAGCTTGAGGAGTGAGCGGTTTGGAGTTTGGTCATCGGAGTGGAGCTCATGCCGCCGCCGAAGTGTTCTCCGCGCTGCCTCTCGCCGCCGGCGTTGCTCCGGTGAGGACCACCGTCATTCGACCCCACATCGCTGCGAAGATCATTTTGGGCCGGGCCCTCTGGGGCCCCGCTGCCAGGAGCAGCGCTTCGGCGAGCGCGCCGCCGCGCCAGCAGCGCCAGCCATGGCCGGCCGGTTCGGCCTGGCCAGGATCTCGTGCGGCCTCAGGTCAGGATCCCGTGCGGCTACGTCTCCGTGCACTCATGTGCGGCTGCACCGGCCGGTCGCCACGTGGCGCCCAAATTTCAATCTATTCGGAAATCGTTTAATAAATGCGCAGAAAAGTCAGTAAACATTGTAAAAATCGTATAAAATTCATCCTAGCTTGAAAAATTATAAATAATATACCGTTGGAATCCTATCATCATGTAAAATATTGTAGAGGTATAAAATTGCATCTTCTGCATTGGAATTATTTCTGTTAAATAAATTAATGTGCATTATACAATTATGCATATCATCATTTTCATATATTTAGCTTCTACTGATTAGTTTCTGTCATCCTAGAATTAATTAGAATTTATGTGCCTATAGATTATTTATAAATGATTATTTACTCTTAGCTAGGGATTAATCCATTATAAATTTATAGGGTAATAATAAATTGCAAAATTTGTTCAGAAAGTAGTTTATAACCCTACTAATATTATAAGAAACTAAAATTGGTAGTTTGTGTCTTCAAGAACCATATTAAGGAAACTTAGAATTAATTTCCCTATTAAGACTTATTTAGTATAGTATAGAAATTTATTATTTTAGGTAAAAATCAGAACCTTGTCATATAATTACAGATAATGTGTTAAAGTGATAAACTCATTTTTGCATGAAAGCATACGCATAACAATCCCTGTCATACACTTTCATGAGCATATCATCGCATGACCTTAGCATTTTATTAGGTGAATAACTAATCACGCTCGCATATCATTTCATACATTTAGAAAACGACGCGGAAGGTCAACTTGCTCTAGCTGCTCTAGGGACATCTGTCGTTAAAGATCTTCCTCTTGTTTGTGCTAACTCTCAGCAAACCGAAGGCAAGCCCCGATGCATTACCTCTTTTTAAGTTCTTATTATACCACTGTGTATGATATGGTTATTGTACTGTGCATTAAGTTGTAGAAATTGTTTGGAACCTTAGACTGCATGATAGTGCCACTTATCCCTATTGAGTGTATATTAGTACAGGTAACTCAGTATAGAGCTAGGCTAAGTTTTATTGCACGGTAAAAGTCGAGTAAATGAGAAACCTCACTCGTGAGATATAGGTTGTTACCCTGGTGACCCTTATCCCATAAATGATTAAATTTGAGATCGGGCAAGGAGTAGGATGGCACGGAGGCATGTTTTCTGTATGGACTCATGGCCAGAGTGCGGTAGCCCTGTCTGTATCAGTTAAAGACTGATTCGAGTGTGGCCTTGTTGAGCAGTTTAAACAGTACCAAGAGCATGCTAGCGAAATAGGCCTAGTAAACCGACATAACTCGACTATCGTAGTGGTTGGACGACAATCCATCCCTCTTCTGGTGATGATATTGGGAGGGTACACGGGCTAACCACGGATAGCCCCGATGTGTGGTATCTCGTGGAGGCCGTGTATTCGGGAGGGGTGAGAACCGGACCGGCCCTATGATATAGATGTGAAAGGTTGCCGTACGCGACTCTTAGGCAGTGCGCGTACGTCGTGCTACTTAGGTTTCTCCAGCTGAATGTAAATCGATTATAATCGTTGCCCCTCACAGTAATGAGTATCACTTGTTCACTGCATCATGTTATGAATTGTTTACTTAGTTCATAGGCCATTGCTTGATAACTATGCTTGCTCTAGTTTATAGTGCAAATTAAATTTACATTCTATGAACTTAACTTCCTGCTAAAAGTTGAAAGTAAAGATCCAATAGTAGTGCTATGTTTTATGTAAATAGCCATCCCTGTGAGTCAGCCTCTCATGCTTAAGAGTCGGTTGTAGTTGGCTATTTTTGATGGGTAAGTCTTGCTGAGTAATTAGTACTCACGGTTTGTTGTTTTTTTTTTGTTGTGTGTAGCTCTTTCTGTAGGTAGCTGGTGTAGCTGTTGCGACAAGGGACTGTGGGAAGGTGAAGCCATGGCTAACTGGTCTTATGAGCCGGTTCCCTTCTCACCAAACTTCGGTCGTGAGGAATGAAGCATGTCTTAGGGAAAGATATGTTTTATATTAGGAAACTGTCGCATCATTTCTGTATCACTTCCGCTATGTTTTAAACTCTGTTTCAAAGTTATCTCCCCTAAGACTATTTGAACTTTAATACTACTTGGGTATTGTTGTTCAATATCATCCGAGGTCGATCTTTGGCGAGCCGTCCAATGTTTTAGGGCGGTTCTGCCACAACATGGACACATCTTGAGCAAAAATTTCATGATTACTTCTATAATGGTGAAACTGAGCTTAGGCTATCACATCTCACTTCAGTTAGGCAAAAATATAATGAAATAGTTTCTGAATATATCAAAAGGTTAGAGAAACTAGAAATAAATGTTATAGCCTAACAATTGGAGAAAGAGATTTGGCCGATATTGCTTTTTCAGGTCTATCATCATATTTGAAAGAGAAACTAGAAGGGCAAGATTTTCTAGATGTTAATCAAGTGTTGAAGCGTGCCATAGCTCATGAAAATCGTGCTAGAGAAAATAAAAGTTATAGCCGACTTAAAGATGGCACCAATAGGGAGCGGGAAAAGCAAGGTGTTAACATGCTAGAGTGTGATTCGGCTAGAGATGATGAGACTGATATTTTTGTAGCCGATTGGGTTGACACATCTAAAAATAAACCCTTTGCATGTTCTTTTTTAAAACCCTCCCCCTGGAAAGAGAGATGAGATGAAATATACTTTTGACGCGTCTAAGTGTGATAAACTTTTTTATGTGCTATTGCAAAACATGGTTATTAGGTTTTGAGATGGACATGTAATTCCACCACCAGAGCAGTTGGTGAAGAAAGTTTATTGTAAATGGCATAACTCATAATATCATTCTACAAATAATTGTAATTATTTTTGTCGACAGATACAATCGGACATGAGCAATGGACGATTGTCATCATTTGGAGAAGGAAGTAAGATGAGGCTGGACCAAGATCGTAATTGACTTTGAAAATAAGAAGGTGCTGGTGCGGTATGATCAGAAAGAATGTACAAAGGGGAAGAACGTGATTATTGCCGTGGAAAGTGAGCCAAGGATGATCAAGCCTAAAAGCCCTAAAGTGGGTGTATGGAAAATTAATGAATGAAGGAGACGCAAATCGGTATTTAAACCCACTTTTGAATTCTTGTTGAACAAATATACTTCACAACAGAGTAAGAGTGTATTTCAGCGTATAAGAAAGCACCCTGGTTGCAAAATTGGCCATCGGGTCAGTATTTTTCAAGGGTGGAGCGACAGTGGCAGAGCAATGTATGGTCAGCGCACATTCGAGATCCACATGTTCGAGTGAGTGATGCAATTGGTTTACATGATCCGGCAAACAACAAACAATCTCATCAAGAGAAGAAGTGGATGCTCAAGAGCTCAGCGGTTGCAAATAATAGAGCTATTGCCGGATCAGGAACAGAAACATCTGAACATAGAAATCTGATGGAGATTAACAAGAAGGATAAAGAAAAGAATTTGCATATGAAGGAGATCAAGGAGGAAATAATGATCGGACCATACCATGCACTGTCTAAATTGGACAGTGGACGACATAGCATCTATTGCAGAAACAGTTCCATCTGCCAAACCGCATGCAAAACGCGAAAATGTAGTCACTGTTGAACCAAGGCAGCATGGTGATAAACAAGTAGTGGGATACAAACGCGAAAATGTGAGAGATTTTATTGACAAGGAGAAGAAGGTAAGAACTGATATGATAATGAATCAACATGTTGTTGGTCCTAGATTGGTTTCTCGTTCCAATTTTCAAATAAGAAATGGTGTGCGGACTGGACGGCCATATTGTTTTGCCGGAGCAAGAGCAGTGCAACCTGTGTTGGCAGATGATGGGCAAAACAGAATGCACTGCAACAGTGAACAAAGGAAAGGATTTGGAAACTTGCAGAAGTTTAGCAACAAATTTCTAGTAGCAGCGCAGTTAACTCGGAAGACAGGAGCACCAAATTTGTTGCATCTAAGGCAAAGCCAGCACCTCAATTGTGTCCATTCAGGTTGAATCGCACACAAAAAAATAAGGGTTCAGCGACTCAGAGCGTTTGAAATCAAAGAGAGACAGGATGAAGAAGAGAGAGATAGGTGGTTTAATGAGGATAGACTGATGGTTGTTCCTAAAAAAACATAGAGAGAGAAATGTTTGGCTCAAGAAGAAAGTGATGACGATCAGAGCTGTCGGTGTTCTAACCACCGGCATAGTACGCAATACGATTGAGGGGGTGGTGTGCCTTCGTATTCGATGTGACTTAGTTTACGGGAGACTCAACGGGGTTTTTTACCTGGTTCGAGCCACTTCGAACGGTGTAATACCCTACGTCTAGAGGATTTATATCGGTGAATGAGTACAAAGGGCGGGACTCTCTCTTCGAGAGAGGGTCCGGCGTCTAAGTCGTGAGGTGCTCGATGCACGTGTTCGTGGGGGGGGGGGCTCGCGCGCGTAAACGATTGCCCACTAGAGTTCAGGGTTTTGATCTCTCTCCTATCGCCCCTTGGACCCCCTCTTTATATAGGGTGGCTCGGGGTTACAGAATGGTGGGCCTTACATAGTTATACTGTCTCGCTAACAGGTGGGTCCTCCATTGACATCGTCATCATTCGTCACACCCATGCGGGGGTGTGGCCCGTCGCGTTGCACGTTGCGCCGGGTACTATAGCATCAGTCCGGTACTATAGCATTAGCCACAGTGTCGTCGGGTCTTATCCGTAGACTTTCGCGGCCCGCCCGGTACTGTAGCGTCAGCCACAGTGTCGTCGCGGTGAATCCGACCCGTCCCGTCGGAACGGTTGGTTGGCCTCTAGAGTAAATGCGACGTAACTGCCGCACCTACTCTAGGGGTTAGCCATCGGGGGTCGGCCTTTAGAGGTCAGTCTCATCGTACGTCTTAGCGTCGGATGCGGCTAAGACTCGGCTTTCATAGATTGTTGCCTCGAGGGTCGGATCGCAGGTTTGTGTATCATCGTCTGACCCCAAAACCCCTCGGGGTCTTGGCTCACGTGTACGAGTATGGGTCGTCGAGTACCCGGGGTACATGATCCCGACAGTAGCCCCCGAGCCTGGCACCGTTTGCGACCTCTTGTTGAGGCGGCACTGGGCTATCCGTCTTTGAAGTTTGTTTTGATCCTACAGGAGCGCGCGAGCGCGCCCATAAGGCGTAGCCCCCGAGCGATCCGAAGGGTCGGTCGTGGGCTGAAGCATCGTGCCAACCATCACTCGTTGATGGTTGATCCTACGGCGGCGCGCAAGCGTGCCCGTAGGGTGTAGCCCCCGAGCCCTCGAGAGATTCAAAGGGTCGGTCGTGGGCTGAAGCGTTGTGCCGACCATCATTCGTTGATGGTTGATCCTACGGGGGCGCGTGAGCGCGCCCGTAGGGCGTAGCCCCCAAGCCCCGGGGGCGATCCGGAGGGCTGACCGTGGGCTTAACCGCCACCCGTTGTACCGACTGTCGGGGTCGGGTCGAGGTCGTTCTCGGTCTTTTGTTCAGAAAGACGCCTAGGATGGGCCAGTTCAATACGGTTCCTGCCCATGATAAGCATCGCGCCTATACCGAAGGCCATGATTGGCGCCCGATCGTTAGTATTGGCCAAGCGGCCTCAGCTGTCGATCAGCCGACCGTGGAAAGCTTCGCTCGTGTGCTTCCCCTTATTCGTACTCTCTGTGACGGTCACGGGGATCGCGTGACCCTCGCACCTACACGCGGAGGGTGATCGGATTGTCTGAGAATTGCAAACGTCGGTCGATCCGGGTGGTCGGTTCGAATTTGATCGGACGGCATCGGGGACGCAGCGGTTCGCGCGCTTGCGTCACGTCATCTGCCTGTCGTACTCTGGTAGCCGTCTCGTCAGAGTAATGTTGGCGCCCAGGCCGCGGCGGACGTGACGAGGCGAGGCCTGGGCCCGCTTGTCAGCGGGTCGGGAGCGAATGGTTTGGGTGCGCCTCGAGGCGCGTGCCCAAGACAGCGCAGTTACTCCCCACGATCGACCGTGGGCGGCGCAGTAACTATGTGGGCCGTTTAAAAGGAGGGGTGCGATAACTTCGCTTTTCACCCAGCCTCCTCGCTTCGTCTTCGAGCTCGTATCGCGCGCGAGAGCTTGTCACCTCTGCCTTCCGCCTTCGCAGCGTTAGGTCCGATGATCGCCGTTGTCCTCGTTCGCGTTCTTCTTACGTCATCGTCTCCGTCTTCACGATGTCAGAGTGGGAGCCTTCGACTGTCGACGACGCCTTGCTCACGAGGTGGAGCGTCGTGGGGAGGCTCTCGCCGAAGGAGTCGGCCGACTGGCTGGGTGGCCATGGTCACATTGTGCCTGCGCCGCCGCCAGGGAAGATCGTCAACTTCCTGGCCTACCACGAGCGTGGGCTAGGACTGCCAGTTTCTAGCTTCTTCTAGGGCGTCCTCAACCAATACAGTGCTCGGCTTCATCAGTTGGTGCCGAACAGGGTCCTCCACGCCTCCATCTTCGCGATGTTGTGCGAGGCATATCTGGGCATCTAGCCCAGCCTTCTGTTGTGGAGGTACTTCTTCCTCGCCAGTCTCTAGACGTCAAAGGAGATTGGGGTCAGGAAGCGCGTCGGTAGCGTCAGCATTATGCTCTGAACCAGGGAGTCGCAGGAGTACATCGAGGTCGACCTGAAGACCTCGTTGAAGGGCTAGAGGAAATCCTGGTTTTATATCGACAACGCCGACTCCCAGCTCCCGGCCTTCGAAGACTTGGTGCCCGAGGTGACCGGGTCTTGGAAGTCGAGGCTTTCGGCTGCGAAGGTCGAGTCAATCCGACCGTAGCTTGAAGCGATCCAACGTCTGCGGGACCAAGGTCTAACCAGGACAACGGTCTTCGTCGTCGCCATGCGGCGTCGGCTTATGCCGCTACGCCACCGGGTGCACAGCATGGGGGAGTACGAGGGACCGGACAACGAGAACTGCGAGGTGCACGGCCGGTCTCTCTCGGATAAGGGCGTCCTCGGTCGAACTACGACGGTCTTCAGGGACGCGGAGGGCAGCCTCAACCGGCGGCCTCGTCCCCTCGATAAGGACCATCGTCAGCTGGTGAGTGTAGAAACTTTACGTTGTAGCGTTGTTATCGCCGTATTGTGTTAATCGCTGATTGCTTTCAGGGTCTACCGGAGGCCACGGCCGTGACCGAGGTCAGGACAAGCTCCACCGCCGCGCCGCAGCCGAGAGCCAGGTCCAGTCCCGCTGCAGCGCCAAGGCCTAGGAGGAGGGCCGGTGGGAAGAGGAAGGTGAGGTCCGGGTTTCTGGACTACTTGTCCAGTGGCTTGGGGCCTGCGGCTTCAGTCGCGAAGCCAGCGGCGAGGCCGTCCCGTGCCCTAAGAATCGTGGGCAGCTCAGCGGTAGGCCAGGGCGTGGCCGTTCTAGCGCAGGCGGCCGCAGCGGCAGCGACAGAGCATTTTGACCCCTTCGAGGGTCTTAGCTCCTCGTCCGACGAACGAGAGCAAGAGGAGCAGGAGCAGGGGTCGGCGGTGAAGAGGGCGAGGGTCGACCCCTTGGAGGTGGTGACCGTCAACTCCGAGAGCCCGGTTGACTCCCCGCCACGGGCGACCGAGCAGCCACGACAGAGGCGGCCCAGGCGATGACGACCCCCTCCCCGCGGGAGAGTCGGCCCTTGCGACGGCCGAGGATCCGGCGTCGGTCGGCAAGGCAAGTCTTCGGTGACTCCCTTTCGTTTTCAGCTTCGACAGTGATTGAGCTTCTTTGTTACTAGGGCTTCGATGTCAACGGGGGCGCCGTGGTTGGCCGCCACACCGACGCCGGTGGGTGGATTCACAGCCGACGGGTCGGGCGTCGGTTTTGGCGATGAGGTCCGCGACGGTCGGTGGCCCAGGCGGGGAGGTCACCGCAAGCGAGAAGGCTGAAGAGGGAGTCGTTCGTGGCTCCCCGACCACCGCTGAGGGTCGAGCGGCGGTCGACGAGGAGAGAGCGGATTCCTCCCCTGCGCCCGATGCCGGAGAGGCCGAGGGAACGGAGGTACCGACGCCGCCGCCGATGACAGCGCCTCCCGAGGGTGCGGCGGCCCCTGCGTCCTCAGCCACGCCCGTCGTCAGGCACGGCCCGAGTGAGACGGCTCTCGGTAAGATGTCGGGGATCGTCGGGGCATCGGCTTCTGCTGCGTCGGTTGGTGGTGAACAGGCCGCCAGTGGCGCGCGCGAGCCATCGGTGTTGACCGTCGCTTGGACGGTCCTCGGGAGGGGGCCTCTTTCGCTTGAGGGGGCAGACGACGGGTTTAGCTACCTCATGGACTGGGTGGGCGGCGCTCGAGCGCTCAACATGAGGCTGCCGGCCGGCCTCCGTCAACTGCTCAGGGTCGCCAAGGAGGTCAACGCCATTTTTGACGAGGCGCACTTCACCGAGTGTCAGGTAAGTCTTCGGACTTGGTATTTCCGTAGGTCTTCAAACTGACAATCCATTTGCAGGACAATCTCCATGCCGCCCTAGGTCAGCCTCCTCGTGGGTTCGCCTTCCAGTCTGAGGTCGACGCCCTTCGAGAGGAGTTGGCGAAGGCTCGGGTCGAGTCAGGGGAGACGGTGGCCGACCTGCGCTTCCAACTTCACTCCACCCGCGAGTCGAGCCGCGTCGCCCTCGAGGAGGCCAATAAGGCACGCATGGAGGTTGTGGCCTCCGATGCCCGGGCTAGCCGGGTGGCGGCGGCCCTCGAGCAGGCCAACCGCACCGTCGCCGGTAAGCCGTGGGTCATGTGTGTCCAAGGTCGGGGTCGGACTCTAATTCGTGTCGTTGCAAAGCTTCCTCGCCAAGCCTCCGAGCATGACACCGAGATACGGCGCCTTGGGCTCCTTCATCAGCATGCAGAGGGGGCCCTCTCGGCCTTGGAGCAGATGATCCGAATCGTCAAGGAGTAACGCGACCGCGCCTTCGAGTAGGTCGACTTTCTGAAGTCAGAGAGGGTCGTGCTCCAGTCCGAGGTCGGGCAGGCGACGGCAGAGGTCGGCAGACGCGCCAAGGGGCCGTTGGAGTCTAGGAGGAGCTCTCAGCGGCCCTGGTCCGGAACAAGCGGCTTCGGAAGACCCTGGACCGGGCGGGGCAGGCTGCCGAGGTCGTCGAGAAGGAGCGAGACGGCTGGGCAAGCGAACTTCAGGCCCTGAGGTCGACGGGTTTGAGTCTTCTGAAGAAGTTGTACTCTGACGTGGAAGACTCCACCCCGTCGAGGGTCCTTACGCACGCCCTGCAGCACCTGCCGGAGGTCGTCGCTGACGTCGTCATGAGGGCGCCGAAGGACGGGTCCGCGACAGCCCTGGCCTGGCCCGCTCCCACTATCCAAACAAGGACTTTGACAGGGTTGTCGAGGGCTTCGCATCCGGCTACTCGAACGAGCAGTTGGACACGTTCACGTTGGAGATGCAAGAGCCGGGAGCGAAGGCCGTCGCTGACTTCAGGACAGAGAACTTCTTCCCCGAGCGGTTTGGCTCGTTCCCCTATGTATAGAGTTAAATTTGTAAAGAGTCGTGTCTCGTGTAATGAAAGATATTAATGCAGAAATCATCATTGCACGAACGAGTTCAGGTTTTCGACCCCTCATCGCCGCTTGCGACTGTTTTTCGCGCTCCGCTGGGCATCAATCAAGCGAACGGGTCGAGTATAGCTTGTAGGGTTGGGTGTCGGGCCCGGTATTGCCGTAGAGCGTCATCGGCTCTCGATCATTGATAGTATGGCCACAGGGAGACTTCGAACGAAAAACATGCGCAAAGTTTATTGCGTTCGGGGATTACCCGCTAGCTCGGCGCGGGCCAAAGATCCGACCCCGAAGAAACAAAACGAGTCGCGGACTCAAGTTTTCAACCCCTTTCGCTGCTTGCGGCTGTTTTTCGTGTTCCGTTGGGCGTCAATCAAACGAACGGGTCAAGTATAGCTCGTAGGGTCGGGTGTCGGGCCCGATACAGCCGTAGAACGTCATCGGCTCCTGATTGTTGATAGTATAGCCGCGGAGAGACTTCGAACGAAAAACATGGGCAAAGTTTATCACGTCCGGGGTCACCTGCGATCTCGATGCGGGTCGAGGGATCCGACCCCGAAGAAACAGAATGAAGCACGAGTCAGCGAAAAAATGAGGCGCAAAAGGTCAACGAGGAGCGGTGCCCCGGCACAATAAATCGAAAAGAGATGAGCAAGGTCGGTCGTTTCAACACTCGGGAGGGCGGAAGCAAGTAGCCCTCGGGTGCCGGGTGTGGCCGGGGCAGCCACGGTTCGCAGCCCAAAAACAATAAGCGGGAGTAAGTTGCGAGAGCTTAGCTGTTTTTATTAGGTGTAGAACATTCGAAGGCTCTCGATGTTTCACGCGTTCTCGAGCTCTCGGCCGTTTTCGGTTGCTAGCTTGTAAGCACCGGGCCTCAAGACGCGCTTGATTACAAAGGTCCCTCCCAGAGGGGCGACAGCTTATGCTGGTCAGCTTTCATTTGCACCCTTCTCAGCACCAGATCTCCCACGTTCAACGCCCGACCCTTGACGCGCCGAGCGTATAGTCGTCATAATCTTTGCTGATAGTTGGCGGATCGTAGGAGGGCGACTTCGCGCGCCTCTTGCAGCTGGTCGAGAGCGTCTTGCAGCGCGGTCTGCGAGCTTTCTTCGTCGTAGGCTCGGACTCGCGGAGAGTCGTAGTCGAGGTCGGTCGGCAGCATCGCTTCTGCTCCGAACGTCAGGAAGAATGGTGTGAACCCGATGGTTCTGTTGGGGGTCGTTCGCAGACCCCAGAGGACTGACGGGAGTTCGCTGACCCATCGTTCGGCCACCTGCCTGACGGAGTAGTAAATATGAGGTTTTAGTCTTTGGTGTGTCATTCCGTTGACCCGCTCGACCTGCCCATTCATCCTTGGGTGTGCCACGAAGGCAAAGTCCAGCCAAATGTGGTACTCGTCACAGAATTCTCAGAACTGTCGCTCGGTGAATTGTGCGCCATTGTTGGTGATGGAGTTCAGAACCCCAAACCGACAGATGATGTTGCGGATGAAACCGACCGCTCGGGCTGAAATAATGTTGGGCACCGGCTCGGCCTTCATCCATTTGGTGAACTTGTCGATGGCGACAAAAAGATGGGTGAAGCCGCCGAGTACCTTTTTGAACGGTCCGAGGATGTCGAGTCCCAGACAGCGAAGGGCCAGGCGATTGGGATCATCTGGAGCTCCTTCGTCGGCAGGTGTGTCTGTCGGGTATAGAATTGGTAGCCTTGGCAAGTTCGAACGAGCTTTTCGGCGTCGGCTACTGCCGTTGGCCAGTAAAAGCCTTGACAGAAGGCCTTGCTGACCAGAGTCCTAGGGCCGGCGTGATGACCGCAAACGTCCAAGTGGATGCCATCGAGCAGGTGCATGCCTTCCTCCTGAGGGACGCAACACTACAGTACGCCACTCGTGCTTCATTTGTAGAGCTTGCCGTTTGAGATGACGTAAGCTTTGGCCCGGCGCGCAACTCTCCTGGCTTCATTGATGTTGGTCGAAAGAATGCTGTCTTGAAGATAAGCGAAGATATCGCGAGACCAGTTGGGGGCGACAACCTTTATCTCCTCCTCCGGATCTAGGGTCGGCTCACTGCTCGTGCTCTCGGCGGGCGGGTCCTCCTTAACCCTGATAGAAGGCTTGGTGAGGACTTCGAAAAAAACGCCGTCGGGGGCCGGCTCACACTCCGTGCCCAACTTGGCGAGGGCGTCAGTGGCTTTGTTGTCTCGACGTAGAACGTGATGGAGTTAGAGCCCAACGAACTTGTCTTCGAGTTTGCGAACCTCTTTATAGTAGGCCTCCATCCTCTAGTCTCGGCAGCTGGAGGTCTTCATGACCTGGTTGACGACCAGCTCGGAGTCGCTCTTGACGTAGAGTCGTTAGACGCCGAGGGTGATGGCCATTCGTATGCCATGGAGCAGGGCCTCGTACTCGGCCGCGTTGTTGGAGGCGAGAAACTGCAGCTGCAGCACGTAGCGAAACTTGTCTCCCCTCGGGGGGTTTAGGATGACCTCAGCCCCCGCGCCCTTGAGCATGCAGGACCCGTCGAAGTATATCGTCCAGTACTCGATCCTGTCGGGGGTCGGCGGTTCTTGAGCCTCGGTCCATTCGGCGATGAAGTTGGTTAGGGTTTGGGACTGAATGGCCTACCGAGGGACGAAGGCGACGTCGAGGCCTATGAGCTCCATGGCCCACGTGGCTATGCGTCCGACCGTGTCTTTACCGCTGACGATCTCCCCGAGTTGGAAGCCGGTGACCACTTGGACGGAGTGGCTCGTAAAGTAGTGCCGTAGCTTGCGACTCGTGATGAGGACGGCGTAGATCAGCTTCTCCACATGGGTGTACCGAGTCTTTGTGTTAGCCAGCACCTCGCTGATGAAGTAGACAGGCTGCTGAATAGGTAGAGCCCGACCCTCTTCGCTCCGTTTGAGGACAAGGACGGTGCTGACGACTTTGGAAGTCGCCGCAATATAGAGGAGCAGGAGCTCTCCCAGGGTCGAGGACGTGAGGATCGACGGTCCAAGTGAAGCGCTCCGTCTTTCGTAGCAGTCCGTAGAAAGGCATTGCTTTCTCTCTGAGCCTCGAGATGAAGCGACTGAGGGCCGCTAAACACCCAGTCAGCTTCTGGACACTCTTGATTGGCCCGAGGTTGATGATGCCAGAAATTTTCTCGGGATTCGCCTCAATCCCACGCTTGGAGATGACGAAGCCAAGCAGTTTGCCCGAGGGAACCCCAAAAACGTATTTCTCGGGGTTCAGCTTGATCCGATAGCGTCGGAGGTTCGCAAATGTTTTCTCCAGATCTTGGATGAGCTAGACCTCAAGATTTCAACCTAGCTGGTCGTGAAAACACTTTTGCATGTAGCGCTGGTACGTGACGCCGGCATTATTAAGCTCGAACGGCATCGTGACGTAGCAGAAGGATCCGAAGGGCGTGATGAAGGACGTGGCCGACCGGTCGGACTCGCGCATGGAAATCTGATGATATCCGAAGTACGCGTTGAGGAAGTTGAGGGCTTCGCACCCGGCGGGAGAGGGAAAGAGTCCTTTAGGCAAGCCTTGTTGAGACTCGTGGAATCAACGCACATCCTCTATTGCTCGATCTTCTTTTTAACCATTACAGGGTTGGCCAGCCACTCGGGATGGTAGACCTCTTGAATGAACTTGGCGTCTAGGAGCTTCGTCAATTCTTCCCCGATGGCCCGATGCTTCTCATCGTCGAAACGCCGGAGTCGTTGCTTGATGGGCCGAGGGCCCGCAATGATATCAAGCGAGTGCTCGACGACTTCTCTCGGGATGCCGGGCATGTCCGAGGGTGCCCAGGCGAAGACGTCTCGATTCCGGATGAGAAAGTCGATGACCGTGCTTTCCTATTCGCAGGAGAGCGCTGTTTCGACCCTAACCTTCTTGGAGGGGTCGACGGTGTCAAGCGCCAACTCTTTGGAGTCGTCGGTGGGCTTGAAGGAGGTCAAAGACGAGGCCATGGGGTCGAGCGTCGAGGCTGATCCCTTGGTCTTGCGGATCTCGTCCAGCTTAGCCGCGCCAGAACGGGCGACGGCCAGCTCGAAGCTCTCCTGCTCGCACGCGAGGGCGTGCTGGAAGCGCGACGAGACAGGGATGACGCCCTTCGGCTCGAGCATCTTCAGCTTGAGGTAGACGTAGTTAGGGACGGCCATGAACTTTGCGTAGCACGGCCGGCCCTGGATGGCGTGGTAGGCGCTGGTGAAGTCGACCACCTCGAAGGTGAGCGACTCGGTCCGGAAGTTGCTCCGGTCATCGAATGTGACTGGGAGCGTGATCTGGCCGAGGGGCGTTGCGTAGCCCTCGGGGACGACCCCGTGAAACGGAGCGTGACTCGAGCGGAGGTCGGCTTCCGTCAACTTCATCGCCCTGAAGGTGTCAGCATAGATGATGTTGAGGGCGCTCCCTCCATCCATGAAGACATTCGTCAGTCACACGGAGCCGACGATGGGGTCGAGCACCAGCGGAAGGCGCTCGGGTTGCGAAACATGGTCGGGGTGGTTGGCCTGGTCAAAGGTGATCGAGGTCTCAGACCACCTGAGATAGCGAGGGACCGCGAGGTCGGTCACGTTGACCTCCCGCCAAGTCCTCTTCTGCTGGCGGCGAGACTCGTTATAGGCATCGGGGCCATCGAAGATCATGAGGCAGTCCTTCGGCTCGGAGAAGGCTGCGTCAGCATCGCCCTCGACCCCTTTCGCCTGAGGGTCGGTCTCAGTAGCCGAGGAGTTGGGTTGGAACCCGCCTTTGAAGAACCTCCTTGTCAGGTGGCAATTTCGGAGGGTGTGCTTGATAGGTCCGGAGTGGTTGGGACAGGGTCGGTCAAGCATCTTCTCAACGTGGCCATCACGATTGACCGGCTTCTTGGCCGGAGGTCGGGCCGGCCGGTCGGCGGCAGCCACGAAGTCGTCTTTGCGTGAACTTCGCGCGTCGGATAAGCGATCTGAACACTCTTAGCCCGACCCTATCAGAGCTTGGGCTCCTGGAGTCAAAGAAGCGGCATCGTTAGTAGCGGTCAAAGGGGCGCCCCCGCTGAGACGCGGCGCGAAGCTCGCTCCTGCCCTGTCGTCGGGCGTCGATGGGGCCGCGGACGTCGCGGTTGGGGCCGAGCCGTGGCTAGACCGACCCTGCGTGGTGCCGAGGGTTTCACTCCTCGGTTTGGCTGTCGCGCGCCGAGCTTCGCCGATCGTGGGATCGACGGTTGCTTCGTGTCTCTGACTGCTGGGGCTGGAGAGATGCTTCTGATTGCTGAAGCGCGCTGTCGATGTAAAAGCGCACGCGGTCGTACACTTCCCTCAGCGCTGGATCCTCGGGTGCGACAGTTTCGTTGAGGACGCACCCTGCCGCCTCAAGGTTCTCAAGCGGAGTGCTGAAGGTTGGCGGCTCTCCAGCCCCCATCCGCTGGTAAGTGGACCGCCCCTGGGCCCGAGCGACGTCGCTGGGTTCGGCTATAGCTTTACCGCGAGGTTCGAGGCTGCCGGTTCGTCCCGAGTGCGACCGAGCCTGATCAGCGGCATCCACCTCGGGGCGTGGAGACGGGTTGGCGGCTGGCGTGTTGCCGGGAGTCACCGGTTCCCCGCCTTTAGGGGCGTGGAGAGTGAAGCACTCCCTCGACGGGTGAAGCTCAGGCTCCCGAAGTGGAATGCCTGTCTGAAGGCGAAGGTGGGGACGCGCTGTGATCGGCCATCTTCGGTGATGGTGATCGTGAAATCTCTGAAGCGAAGGTGGGAGACCGAAATGTTTTTCACAACGGCGAAGAAGAAAGCCATCGAAAAGGCGAAGTATGAAATACGATCGAGGGGGTGGTGTGACTTCATATTCGATGTGGCTTAGTCTACGGGAGACTCAATGGGGTTTTTACCTGGTTTGGGCCACCTCAAACGGTGTAATATTCTACATCCAGAGGATGGTTTATATCGGTGGATGAGTAGAAAGGGCTGGACTCTCTCTTCGAGAGAGGGTCCGGCGTCTAAGTCGTGGGGTGCTCGATGCACGTGTTCGTGGGGGTGCTCGCGCGCGTAAACGGTTGCACGCGAGAGTTCAGGGTTTCGATCTATCTCTCCTATCGCCCCCCGGACCCCCTTATATAGGGCGGCCCGAAGTTACAGAATGGTGGGCCCTACGCGGTTATACTGTCTCACTGACAGGTGGGTCTTCCATTGACGTCGTCATCATTCGTCACGCCCGTGCGGGGGTGTAGCCCATCGCGTCGCACGTTGCGTCGGGTACTGTAGCGTTAGCCACAGTGTCGTCGGGTCTTGTCCGTAGACTTTCGCGGCCCGTTCGATACTGTAGCGTCAGCCACAGTGTCGTCGCAGTGAATCCGGCCCTTCCCGTCGAAACGGTTGGTTAGCCCCTAGAGTAAATGCGACGTAACTGCCGCACCTACTCTAGGGGTTGGCCATCGACGGTCGGCCTTCGGAGGTCGGCCTTGTCGTACATCTTAGCGCCAGATACGGCTAAGACTCGGTTTTTGTAGATTGTTGCCTCGAGGGTCGGATCGTGTGTTCGTGCATCATCGTTCGACCCCAAAACCCCTCGGGGTCTTGGTCCACGTGTACGAGTACGGGTCGTCGAGTACCCGGGGTACATGATCCCGACAAGAGCAGTGACAACGAATCTGAGAAAGCCACAAGTGCTGAAGGACAGATGGATATTGACATCTACATGGTGTTTGTACTGCCTAACGAGTTCAAAGCACCTGAGGGAGACGTTGCTTAGCTTGCATTAGGAGCTGAGCGTACTGTGTTCAAGAAGCCAGACGAGCACGGTAAGCACCTCAAGCCTTTATATATCTGAGGACATATTAATGGGAGACCTGCAGGGTGTATGTTGGTAGATGGGGGTACAGGCGTGAATGTGATACCATTGTCTGTGTTTTGTAAACTGGGACACAACGAGGGTGATCTGATCAAAACTAACATGAACCTCAGTGGTTTTTCTGGGGAACCATTACAAGCTAAAGGGATCATTTCAGTTGAACTCACTGTGGGCAGCAAGACTATTCCAATTGCATTTTTTGTTGTTGATGTCGAAGGGAGATACAATGTATAGCTAGGGCGTGAATTGTGTGCCATCCTCACTACATCAGTACTTGATCCAGTGGGTTGGTGATGAGGTGGAGATAATAGAAGCTGATAATTCTGCTTGCATGGCTTTGATAGACGCGCCCATGGACTGGCAACATGGTGACATGCCTTGTTTGACAGGCAAGGATTTGTCAGAATTTGATTTCATTAGCGTGGAGATGGGTTTGTACCTATACATGTAAAGCCGGCTGATATAGCACGGCTCAATGATTTGGCAATTTAGATGGATAAAGTGGACAGCTTGAAATGATTGCAGGAGAGGCCAGAGAAATATCGTTTAGATAAAAACGATATGGGTGAATCAATTGATCATTTTGATGATCTTGGAAACTTGGAAAAGGTTTTTCTTCTGTTGATGATTTATTGGAAGTGGACATTGGAGCTGGTAATAGGCCCAGGCCCACATTTATCAATGCAAACATGGTGGCCAGTCATAGACAAAAGGTATGTTTGTTACTTAAAGAATTTAATGATTGTTTTGCTTGGGATTACACTGAAATGCTGGGTTTATGTAGAGAATTGGTTGAGCATAGGTTACCAATTAAGCATGGGTTCAGGCCATATAAACAACCATCTAGGCGTTTTAATCCCAATATTTATGATAGAATAAAAGAAGAGATAAATCAGCTTTTGAAGGCTAATTTTATAAGACCATGTAGATATGCAGAGTGAATATCCAATATAGTTCCAGTTGAGATGAAAAATACACTATAAGAAAATGTATTTTTAATCACCAAATTTTAGTGACCAAGTAATTTGGTAACTAAAAATTGACAAATAGTGACCAAGATTTAGTTTATATTGTAGACATATATTTTTAGTGACCAAGGTATATGCTCATTGGTTGATAAATGTATTTAGTTACTAAAGGTTTCCTAGTTGCTATTTAGTTTAGTAACCAACATGTCTAATTCTTAGTTATTATATACATATAGTGACAAGACTTTAGTGACCAAAATGACCAAAGTTTTTAGTGACAAAATAGTTATAGTGAATAATATTACACATACAATGACCAAATACCTTGGTGACTAAAATTTTTTTTTTCTTGTAGTGATACCGGGAAGATTAGAATTTGTATAGATTTCAAAAATTTAAACAAGGCTATGCCAAAAGATGAACACCCAATGCCTATTGCCGATGCTTTGATTAATGATGCCTTTGGTAATAAAACAATTAGTTTTTTAGATAGAAACGATGGATATAACTAAATTTTTATGGCCGAAGAGGACGTGTAAAACAGCCTTTCGCTTCTCTTCGAATGGGTGGTTATGACATTTGGTTTGAAGAATGCCGGTGCTACATATCAATGAGCTATGAATATTATTTTTCATGATTTGTGAGGCATTATTTTTGAAATTTACATCGATGATGTTGTAGTTAAATCGGCTGATTTTGATGGTTACTTAGCTGATTTACATTTAGCGTTCGAAAGGATGCGCAAGTATGGTTTAAAGATGAATCTTCTAAAATGTGCTTTTGGAGTGTCGGCTGGTAAATTTTTGGGTTTTATTATACACGAACAGGGAATTGAGATTGATCCTAAGAAGGTTAAGGCAATTAAAGATTTAAAAGAGCCAACATGTAAGAAAGATGTTTAGAAGTTATTGGGGAAATTTAATTTTTTGAGAAGGTTTATTTCAAACTTATCCGGCAAAATTGAATCATTCACGCCTCTACTTCGGCTTAAACATGAATCTGATTTTGTATGGGGAGCCGAACAGAGGGAAGCTTTTGAAGCCATCAAGAGATATTTATCTAGACCTCCTGTGCTTAGGCACCTAAAGCTGGTATGCTTTTCAAGTTATACGTTGCAGTACAAGAGAAAGTTATTGGGTCTATTTTGGTTAAGAACACCATGAAAAGAAGTATGTGGTGGCTTATTTAAGTCGCCGGTTGCAGGACGTTGAAAGCAGGTATCTGTTCATTGAGAAACTTTGTTTATCTTTATATTTTGCATGCAACAAATTTCGTCATTATTTATTGCTAAAAAACAATTTCCACCCCACCCATGCCCTTCCTAGCGTCCCAGGCCGCCGTCGCCGCCAACCCGTCCCTGGCTGTCGCCCTGTGCCGGAAGCCCCTCCCACGCCACCCCTCTGCCGCCCTTCCTGCTGCCTCGGTCGATGCCGTCAATCCCTTCCTGCGCCTCCCCGGCCGTCACCCATTGACCCTCCCGTGCCGCCCTCACCCCTCCCGCACCGCCCCTCTACCGCCCTTGACGCCGCCTCGGTCGCCTACACCATCCCCTCTCCACGCCTCCCCGACCATCACACACCGCCCCTCTCGCGCCTCCCCTCTGTCACGACCCCGCCTCGCTCGCCACCTACCTGCCCTGCGTGAGGCGACGGCCTACCGGGGAGGAGAGCGACGCTGTGAGAGGGGGCGTCGTGGGTCGCGGGACCGGACCTGCCGAATAAGCCAACGGAGACGGCGTTGGTTGCATGCGTTAAGGACGACGCCGCCGTCCCTGCCGCAGACGACTTCGCCGGGCAAGCGGACTCAGAGGAGTACATGTGCAGTGTCAAATCGCGCGGCACGAATCCCAGGACGACAAACATCCTTGGTGGCAATACGCTGGAGGTCCGCGGGGGGGGGGGGGGTCCATCAAGCGGAGGTGGGAAGGTGGTGTTCACAGTCCAGCCATTCATAATGACTATGGTTCTTGTGGTGCAGGGGCAACAAGGTATTCTGCAGCAACAAGTTCTGGGACATCGAGGAGGAGGACAAGCATGTGCAGGAGCTCATCATGCCTTTTTGTTATGTGTGTTATGCCTTGATGTTTTTTTTGGAGGCTTTGATCTGATTTGGGGATTGGTGTTCCTTCTGTGGGACAGGATCTACATCACCCCCTTGGCAAGCAAAGAAGAAGAATGAAACTGATTTGGCACTTGGAATTGGCTTGCTCAGGGAATCCACCTGCTGCAACCGACTATGTCCAAGAGCTTTACAACTTCTACAGAGAAACACAGGTAATTCTGAGCCCTAAGTCTTCCTGTCAAACTATACATATCTTGTTTCCTTTTTGTAGATATAAACATTCCGGTGTGTTTGGTCATGAATCGATCCCTGCAATCAATAATCCTCCTCACGTAAGACTCTTAACTGCACTATGATTTAGTTTGAAAGTTGTCCTTCTACATCACCATAACATATTTTAGTCTGATGAATAGAAATTGCAGTCATCTCATATAGGTAATCTAAGAGAAAACATGGAAAAATAAAAAAATTGCATAGCACATAATGCTCAGACAACATGTATTGATCAAAAATTCAAAAATGAACATCAGGCAATCGAAACAATCATGAAAATATCTTCATTTTGACCAGCTTGTTAAGGCACAACATCCCATTAGTTGATATTGTTATATGGGTTTTACACTGTGCATAGATTATTGGTTTTCCTTCCTTCTACATATTATGGGATTACATGGGTTTGTAAAATTTATTGTCTTTGTGGCATATCACCTGTGAGTAGCTAAGGTTTGTTACTGTTGTGCTCAATGGCCAATTTCATCCATCTGTGAGTAGCTAAGGTTTGTTCGTATTGTGGATCCACGGGCTGCTCAGAGTAGGAAGCTACTAACACTGATGGCACAATCCTTGATACATTGAGATCAGACCTGTGGGTCACAAACAAAAAATATAGGATATCTGATTCATCTGCTTATGTTGTAGATTTCTGTGCATTAATCAAGCTTTCTATGTTGGCTTTGGATTACTATAAATGCAGATGCTTTGTGAGGCGTTCTTGAAGGAGCTGAGATCAGGCAACCATCCACGGGACCATAAAGTTATCAATATTTGGCTCATCATGCTCACATATGCTGATGGTGGTGCGGTGCAGAAGAGTGGCAGAGAAAATGTTGAAGTCCAAGATGTTACAAGGGTGTATACAAGAGAGACACTGTTTGATTGATGCACCATGGGAACACTAAACTGGTAAGGTCAGTTAGTATCTGTTACCTTATGACATACACTATTTGATCAATGCATCATGGGAACACCAAACTGGTAAAGATCAATTATTTGTTACCTTGTGACAGTTGCATGATAGCACATATGCTTGACTGTTCATTCTATCAAGCGTTTAAATAACATTTGAGATATTAATTAGTACAAGTTCTTCTTTTCTTCCTCATATGGTTGTGCTGAAATGATGGAGAACAGGGAATGAAGGATCGCTCCTGTTTCATTTGTATGAGCTTCTCAAATCTCTTGTAGTATTTTGACTGATTAAACATTTATTTTTTAGACAGACTGATGGATTGATATTTGCTTGGTCCCCATTTGTTTCTCATCTTGATCGATGGGGTGTCTGGGCAATTCATCTAAAGATTGTGATTCTGCTGTCAGTTGAAACAATGATGCCTTTTTTAGTAGTCTTTTTTTTTGTCATAAATTTTGGACTTATCTTTTGTGTTATCATATTACAAGAAAGATCTTGACAATCATTCCTTCTTCACCTATAATGAAGGACTTACTTTACTGATTTCTTCTGAAAATTTGTATTTCCAATATTGACATCACCTATTTTAGCAACTCATTTTGAAAGGGTATTCAGATTTTATTCTAGGTTCTTTAAAGGAATTTGCATTGTATATGTTACTTACGAGTTTTTTTAATTAATATTTTTTCTTAGACCGTAACGTTAGCACGGGCATTAGGACTAGTGAGAAAAGGTGAGGGGAGAAATATAAAAATGTTTAAGGTTTGGTGCCTATTGTGTTTAAATTTCTCGTACTTTTATCTGTGATGATTTTTTTAAAACATCATTTGTAGTGGGCCGAATTGTGATGAATTTGATAAAACGTCATTATATTATGGGTGTTGCAATGGCAATGATGTTTCTAAATTTGTCAAGAAGAATCTGTCCCGGATTAACAAATTTCGTGTAGTGCATCTAGATTTTTCTAGAGATTGGACCAACAACTGGAATATAATACTTAGAACACTTATTCAATATTTCTTAAAATTATAAAATTGTGTTCCACTAATAAAGTTTTTAACCCTCTAAGCACCATATATCCATGTTTGGTCAGCACAGTTTTTGATACAACAATTGCCGTGCCACTATTTTCAGATTTCTCCTATCATCTGTTGTATTTTTTGCTTTTGTAAGAACCGAATAGGAGCTCAGTAAGGTGTTTCTTTTCACATTATTTTTATCATCCATCTCACAATAGTTGTAGGGATAATATTATTTTCTACTTTTGTGCTATTTTTCTAACCATGATAGGTTCAAAAAGAAAGAACAAGAAGCTTGGGACTTCGAAGGTAACTGAAAAGCAGCCTCAGACAAAGTGATAATAAGAGTCCAAGCCGAATTGATGTGTACACAAAATGCTAAGTGTATGGACAAGCATGTGGCAAACCCAAAGGCACGTCCCCCCTTGTCGTGAAGGTGATGATCCTAAAGATGAAGATTCTAATGTACTTGAGGATAAGAATGACAGAGGTGATCAGCACAGTATGCATGAGATCGAGATCACCAGAACATAATCTCTTTCCATAAGATATAATTATATTTTTTTATCTCTTCCTTCTTATGATGGTTCTTGGCGGTGCTTAAGTATCACTTATAGTGCCAATGAACCTCAGAAAATAAACAAAGACATAGTGTTTTTTGCATGTATTTTATTTTAAATAATGTAGTTATACTTGTACTCTGAGAAAATGTTTATGAAGGTGAAAATCAACTTTATAAAGTGAGCAAGTGACCCAGCAAGGTGAAACTTAACAGACCGATGAATCCGACAGTGCTATGTGATAAGGAGTCAACCCGTGAAGACAAAAAAAATATTCAAAAAAATCACCAGAGAAATCCAGCACAAGACCCACCAGGGAGAGAGCCCACCTGAGAGTCATCCGACCCCTCTAGTTGGCGGACCTTCTGTTACTACCTGTCGCAGGCAGCCTTCATGTACTAGCTCTGTCGTGATTTTTAAAGACTTTGATGTTGGCTACCTTGGCACATGAATCAAGTTATCTCCACCGCTTACAGAAGCCTACAAATAGGGCCCCTTTCCCTCAATTATACACACACATCACAATTTTGGATTTTTCACTCAAACTCTATTAGTTCTCTATTGTTGGAGTGACATTAGACTGAAGAAGGGTTTTGTCCAGAGGATCTTCCTACTATCACTTTTCAAACTCTTCCTAAGTTCTAGCTATCAAACAGGCAACTCCTAGCAAGAAGCAACTATGTGAGATAAAGAACTAGCCAGGATAACAACAAGGTAGAACTAGATAGCAGGAAACACTAGGAAATAATAGCCGATCAAGCTAACAAGCACACGGGCATGACAGCTGCCAAGAGAAATCAAAGGACAACCTATAACACTACTCTCAATGCGGAAAGTAAGGAGTAGAAAGAAAGTAATGCTCAGCAATTTTTTCGAGGTCTCAAAAGGATGTGCTTTCCCCTAATTCTTGTTAGACCACTCCCGTCGAAGTACCGGTCCCTCCCGCCGTTCCCAGAACAATGTTCCCTAGGGTACGCTTCACTCCCAGAGTGAAGTCTTCGGCGATCCTTGCTGTAGCGAACAATACCCTTTTGCAATAGCAAGCCTCTAAGGAAGCTCACAAACTTGACGTCATCTTCCACAATCTCTTTGGAATCTCAACACAAACTCTTAACTGGTCTAGGCTGCCAAACCGATAGTAACAGGCAAAGATCACTACTTTCAAAGCCCCATTAGCTCTAGCAGTGTATGAATGCTCCTATTTACTATCCTACTAGCATCAAAAATCTTCAATTTTTTGTTGTGCTCTCTCCTTGATGTCCCTTGACCTCTCACAAGTTTAATCCACCAATTCAGACCTCAGGCACTCTAGAACACTTCCCCATCATAGTTTAAATAGGCTCCAAGCCTAGAAACAACAATTTGAATTCTGATGTCATAAAGTCACCTACTTTTACCAGTCTCCACACTGTCTGGTGACTCTTCACACTGGACTATCCGACGCATCATCAAACTATCCGATCACTCCATCTTTCAGCAGACCAAGGAAACACCCTCTATGAAATCTATTCCATATAACACCGGACTGTTTGGTGCATACCTTCACGGAACTGTCCGGTGCAAACCTTCACCGAACTTTCTGGTGACCTTCTCTTTTGTACTTCTAGAGACACCTCCTCTGGACTTCATCTTCAGGCTCATCGGACTCTCTGGTCACTGACCCACTGGACTGTTTTGTGACTTCTTCACTTTGCCTCTAGAAAGCACCTCTTCTGGACTTTAACTTTTTGGCTCACTGGACTATCCGGTGACCTCACCGAACTGTCCAGTGACTCTCCTGAAGTTGAAAATTTGGGTCTTCTTCTTCAACTTAACTTTGGTTTTGCTTGCTTTGCTTCTGCTGTCATCTTCAGTGCATTTTGAGGTAATTAAGAGCATTCATACCTCCTAACACTTGAATGATCTGAGAACAAATGACTTGACCTTAGCTTTGGTCCACCAACAACCAATACTGTTCGACTTGGGATCATCCTTGTCATACATCAAGAAAGCCCACCATGTTGATGCAGAAATTCCGAGGTGGTACATACACTCACAAATGTTACCTATGGTTCTCACTCAATCACAAAATTCTATTCATACCTTTTAAGGGACTTCAAAGGTTATGAAACTAACAGCATCCCATACATCATGCTTCTTCTTGATAGCTTCATCACTAGTGATGTGATGCTTCCTATAGTAATTGATCCACTTTACAAGTTTATCAATCCGAGTATATAGATCATATTGAGTTTCATTAGGAAGCAAAATAGCATTGCCATACTCATCGCATAAGACATCAAAAGAATCCTTTAATAAACTACTAGCAATAGTATCATCATCAATATGTAAAGGTATGTTAGTAGAAGAAGAGGTGATGCAAGCTCGTGGCTCAAGAGTGTGATGAGTATTTTCTTCATCAATTGCACTTGAAGTAGAAGCATTAAGATTATCCTTGGTTAATGAAGCTTCATCTAAAGATAGAGTGTTGATATTCTTGATTGAGAGAAGCATTTTTTATGCACTCTTCATGGGTGATTTTGTGTGTCCCTTCAAAAGAATTAATCTTCTCAAGAAGATCATGCAATCATCTCACGATATTACGTATAGATTCATCACCAAGAAACTAAAGTGAATGTATGCATCTGTGAGCTCAAGATAATTAGAATTTTTAATCATAATAGTACTCAAAGCTTTGCTAGATGAGGAGTTGGATAGGTTGTTCATGTTGTTGATCGAATTCTTCAGTTTAGTGGCATATAGGTAGCTTAACAAGCAATTCTTCCATAAGCCACTATCAGACACTAATGAAGAATGTTTCTACATCACTCTCGATCACTTCTGAAAGGCAGTTAAGCTACAAGATGAGCATTTGGCTCCGATACCAACTTGTAAGGATCAAGTGACTGAGAAGGAGGGTTGAATTGGGGCACTAACACTACTATCGCTTTTCAAACTCTTTCTAAGTTCTAGCTATCAAACAGGCAACTCCTAGAAAGAAGCAACTAAGAAAGACTAGAAAAAACAACCTGCCAAGCTAGCAAGCACACGGGCATGAGAGCTACCATGAGGAATCAAAGGAACAACCTATCACACTGCTCGCAGTAAGGTAAATGCAGAAAGTAAGGAGTAGAGAGAAAGGAAAGCTCAACGATTTTTCCCGACATCTTAGAAGGATGACTCCCAGTGAAGTACCGGTCCCTCCTGCCTTTCTCGAAATAATGCTCTCTAGGGCATGCTTCACTGCCCTAGTGAAGTCACCGATGATCTCGGCTGTAGCAAAAATGCTCACTCATAAGAGCCATCCTCCAAGGCTCGAGGACTCCCTTTTGCTGTCTCTTTTGAGCAAGAAACCAAGACCACATACAAACTTGATATCGTCTTCCAAAATCTGCGTGAAAGCTTGGACGCTGATGCCTAATCATTCCAGGCTGCCATAGACCAAGAGTAACAGATCAAAGACACTCCTCTTGGCCTCACAAGCTATATGAATGAATGAACGCTCTTTGCTACTCTTCACTAGCACTCAAGATCTCTCAAGATGCTTCCTTATGCTCTTCTTGGTGGCCTTTAGCTATCACAAGTGTTCCTAAAAATCTTCTAGTTGCAGGTAACTTCCACACATCTCCCCTAATGGTTTATATAGTGTCCAAGCCCAAAATGGTCGTTGGGAGCCCTTGCCAAAAAGCTGACTGTCTTTTGCAGTCACCCTTGTTTGCTGACTGACCAAATTGTTCGGTGGCTCCTATTTCCTTCTCAGATAAAAAAACACCCTCTCTGGAGTCAATTCCATGTGACACTGGACTGTCCGGTGAAGAATACTTTCACCGGATTGTCCGATGACCTTCTCTTTTGGACAACCAGAGACACCTTCTCTGGACTTCATCCTCCTGAACACCGAACTATCCGGTCTCTGACCATCTGACTGTCATGTGACACTTTGCATCTGGCTCCAGAAAACACCTTTCCTGGACTTTGATTTTCTACACTCACAGAACTGTACGATGATATTGTTTGACTGTCTGATGACTTCCTTTTGTCTGCCTCCAGAAAACTTTCTCTAGACTTTTGCTTTCAACCATCACCAGACTATCCAGTGACATTGTTGGAGCTTGACATCTTCGAGATCTTCTTACTTCCCTCTGCAACTTTTGACATTTTCAAGTCTGCTCTAATCACTCAAGTGCCTCAGAGAGCCTAGAGTATCTATACTCCCTAACACTTGTAAAATCAAGATGAGTGATCCGACCCCTCTTAATAGTATTAGACAAGCTTCATGCTTAGCCTTGGACAACTTTCATCCTTGTAACTCCGTCGAGGCACCTAGCATCCATGGGTGACCAACTCGTAGATATGGAGAATAGCAATGTTGAACCTACATCCGATGAGTTAGTTCATCTTTTTCATTAAATCATCAAAATCATTCATACCGTCTGAGGAGCCTCAATGGTCATGAAGCTAACAGTAAGGAATATATAGAGGATAGTCGACAGACACATTGATACCCTATTCTAAATATAAATTAGTAGTATAGAGACAAGCAAACAGAGGTTCCATATGTACTTCGTAATTTAGTCACAAGAGTATATATCAAGAGATAATCATATACAATTCATGACTTAGTTCCATGCACTCAGGCATTACCGGTGTTATGCCTTCTGATTTGGGTTAAGACGGCAAAGGCCAACGTCCTATCATGTAGGCCTTACGTTGTGCCCGAATGTCGATGATTACAAAGGATGAATGTGGCTCTTACCATCCATGGAGTACACCCACATTCAATGGAGTTGAATAACATGTTCCCCATGTTCACATTATCCAACAACACCTTAATCATTTCGGATAGCAAACATAGGACCCAAAAAAAATTAGACGCTAGCCGCTAAGCGAGCGGTGACTCACCGCCTAGAGCTTAGGCGTAACTAAGCATGCCTAAGCGTTTCCTAAGCGCTAGGTATTAGCAATATATTATCTCACAAACAAAGCTGAAAAAATAAAAAAAAAATGAAAAAATAGAACAAACAAAGCATTGCTTGCCTATCCGTCTGTAGCCCAATAAGCCCACTACCTCTTTACCCTAGCATATATAAAAGGAGACAGCCACCCCATAGCCCTCCCAAGCCGCCACCCACAATCCAGCAGCCTCACCTGAGCCGCCTCTCCATCCTCCTCCTTCTCTCATCATCGTCCTCAACCAGATCGAACATGAGGAGCCATCTTCACACTCACAGGAGCAGCCAACGCCCTCCCTCCTCGTTCATATCTGGCAGTGGCCGGGGCGGCGCTGGCCATGGCAGCACAGCATCGTGGAGCGGCAGGGCGGCGAAGCCCTGAGTGGCGCTGGTGGAGGCATGGCAGGCGCTTAACGAGCCCCTATACCCCGAGGCGGAGCGGAAGGGGTCAGCTCCGCACTTTTGAGAGCCGAAGCGAGTGCTTCGTGGCGCTTTTTTTTCACAGCATAGGACTAAGACTCACCAGAGGCACATTGAACCGATGCCGTGGCATTGATCGACTAGCCTAGACAAGCATTGATTATAACGGTATAAACAATCAAGCAGGCCTGGGAACTACTTGCCTATATAGGGAAGTATATACTTAATACTTTACACGTAGATAAATCAAACAAGAACAACCTGCCCATATAGGGAAGTACAACTATACTAAGAGAAACAAAGTACATGTAAGCTATAACTTTATTAATGCACTAAGTCGATACAAGGGAAAGAAGGGGAGAAGAATACTCATTAACTTCACCATGAAGGCTTGGGAACTAGAACAAAGACTTCTCTTGCCTAAATTCCACTAAGGACTGTGAAAGAATTAGTGAGTGAGAATGAATTCCAATTGGATTATGTGTGTTGAAGTGAGAGGTCTCTTTTATAGCCTTCAAAGGTTGGTGGAGGTTGCTTGGATCCTACGAAAGCTTTTGGAATGTTCTTCAGGGAATGTAAGAAAGTCCACATGTGGAAGCTCGACACAAAAGGTGGCAACTCCACATCAGCTGACCTTGGGGGAGCTTCTTTGGTGCCAAGTATTTTGTGGGCCCTCCTAGGTGGGTCCTCTAAATGTCCTCTGAAGACTCTTCAGAATATTCTTTTTTTCTCAAAGGGTTGAGTCCCTCTCTATTGCTTTGCCATATGGTGGTTTCTGATTCATGGTGTTGTTGACTTCTTGTTTCCGTGTGGGTCATAATTCTCACTTTAGATGGTTGAATTCACCTGCATGTATATATTCTTCCAAATACAAAGGGAACTATATTTTTTTGAAATAAAATGCACGTAAGAATGCTAAGTCTTTCTTTATTTTCGAAGTTTATTGATGATATAAGTGATACTTAAGTACCGGCACCATCAATCAGTTTGTGAGACCCCAACCTTAACAGTTTAATTCAAATTTGCAATTGTACTGTGTTCCTCCTTGTTATTGCTAGTGCCCTTTGATTCATAGGCGATGATTGGCCTTCTTCGCAAGGCCAAAGAGGTCCATATATGGTTGATAACCAGAGGAGAAGTTGTGTTGTGATTTTAGGTTTTAAATCGTGTCATTTGACAACAGATTGATTGTATGCTGCATCTCCCTCAATTTGAGAGTTAACATGAACTAACGAAAGACTAAAATTACAAATGCTTCTAGCTGCAAATCGAGACTTTTCACAACTGTAACAGTCTAAGCCCAAATACGGCTCATGCCTGTGCATACACTGCGTGGGCTACACTTGCACAGTAACCCGCTTACGCTTTCATCCTCGCTTTGTCTAAAATGATTAATCGGGGGTTACTATGCTTTGGGCCACTGGCTATTTAAGTTAGCCTATCCCTCTTTGAACTAGCAAGATAAGACTATTTCATGTGGTTTATCCACAAACAACAAGCCAGGGAGTTAGTCCTTTTTCAATGGGCCACACAGTGACATGACGAAAGATTGGGAACTGTAGACACATCAAATGGTAATCAGTGCTTCAAATATGCATCAAATTCATCTTTACCTTTTTTTTATTTTGCATTAATCTTATCATCCATAGAAAAGACCAAGAAAAATTTATTCCCTGTCCAATCATGCTTAACCTTTTGCACAATTTTGCTTTGTATTCTGTTCAATTTATATCCCTAGTTTGTTTTTGGTTGCTGGTTTCTAAATCTTTTTGAATCTATTTTTTTTCATTGTTCATCTTTTGCATCTTTCAAATCTGTTATCTGTTAACAATCTATTTTTCTTTCAATTTTTTCCTGCCGTCCTCCCTTTTTTACTTAGGTTCAGATCCGAGGCATCCCCATCCACTTTTTCATAATCTTTTGCCACCAAATCATTCATAAATTTCACACTTAGTTGCTAAACAATCAGCTCCAGCCCAACGAAATATTACATACATTTTGAAGTGCATTCAAAAAATTCCCTAAATCACATCTTTCATCAAATTGATCTGAAATTTTTTTGTGTTACTAGTTCAGATAAAATATCAAAAGAAGGGAAAAATTTCAGACATATCGAGGCTAGAAAGTAACAT